>JAYRBW010067562.1:0-27962 GCA_036023295.1 Invenusta paracnida | reverse complement strand
ATTGGAAGATATGAGGGTGAACGCCAGACACAAACTGACGAAGCGAATCTGGTCAACGGGCTACCCCCAGGCACTCCTCAAATGCATTCCTCAGACGATGACAGCTGCGGAGACTCGGGATAGAACTGAGACCAGAAGTGCGACAAGAGGAGACCTACACACGACTACAACCATGACAAAGTTCGGAGAACAAGCATTCCGTTTTTGGGCTCCAAGAAGCTTCAACCAAAACACCCATTCTGTATAATTGTATCAATTCTTTTTGTATCATTATTATGTATTTACTGATTGTTCCTACACTGCACTGCACTTTTGTGTAAGCCTTGGAAATAAAGCCTTATTATTATTATTTTGGGGGGAGTGAACAATTTTAAAGTTGTTATGTATTAATGACTTTCAAAATTGTTCATGGCTAATCTGAGCTATTATTGATTTATTTAATTTATTATTCTATATTGCAAATATATATATTTTCAATACAGATTTTGATTTTTCATAAATAACTTTACATACTTTGCATACTTTTACAGATTAATTTAATGCATGGGGTATTGTAGGCATTTTCTGTAAAATATTAATATTTTTTAATATGATAATATAAGTGTCTAGGCTTTTATATTTATTATACTAGAAAAGTTCTAACAATACACTGAGCCTTTTCGGAATTTTTATGATGCATACATATAAATATAAAATGTTCTACTATAATATTTGAACAGTATTACATTAAATTATATTGACAAAGTTTATATTAATAAAATTATTAAATAAGGAATAAAATATACTTCCCACATTTCAGTCGATCTTTCTATCTTATAATAATAACTTTTATTTATAAGATTTATATATATATAAATATAATCACTACTTGCAATATTTTTAATGGAAATGTGGTAGAATTATGGGAAGAAATGATGTATTTTTTTGTACTCATTGTTAGAATAACAGAATGCATAAGCTTTGATCTCAAGCAATAGTTTGTATATTACATGTATAATTTAAATATTTATAAAAGTACTAAATGCATAATAATATGAAAAATAAACCATTTATATGCATCTGATTATTTAATTTTAGTTTAAATATTCCAATTAAACTATACCTATGTATAATATAGCCAAGTATTTATATATTCCTAAAGAGGGATGCTATATTATAATTGTTACTGCTTTGATCTCAAGCAATAGATTGTATATTACATGTATAATTGAAATATTTATAAAAGTACTAAATGCATAATAATATGAAAAATATACCATTTATATACATCTAATTATTTAACTTTAGTTATATTCCAATTAAACTATATCTAGAATATAGCCAAGTATTTATATATTCCTAAAGAGGAAAGTTATATTGAAATTGTTTCCAATTTGATGTCAAGCAATAGTTTGTATATTATATATATAATTCAAATATTTATAAAAATACTAAATGCATAATAATGTAAAAAATAAATCATTTATATATATCTAATTATTTAACTAGATAGTTATATTATTGCTTCATTTTGTAATAGTAATAGAAATAGTACCTAGGTTGTATTTTCATTTTTATATCTAGCTTTACATATTTATTACATATTTATTACATATCTAGCTATTATATAATGTCTTCTTTATATAAGACCTAAATATGTACTTTGTTTACTGCATTATCCTTTTATAGGTAATATAATTTTATTTTATTATATAGTGTTAAGTAAATAGAAAATAAAACATCAATAAGTGTATGTATGTATGTATATACATATATATAGAATACTATATTTTTTGAAGGCTTCATTGTACCTACTATAAACACATTACCTATGTTGTATTATAAGTGTAACCACAGTTAACTATAAAGATTACTGTATAAAGGTTAGTTTTTTATTCTTATTTGATATTATCTATTTAGGTTCTGTGAATATAGGGATATAGAGGTATATTAAGACCCACATGTTGAAAGTCAGATATTGCTCAGTTGCGCTATATGAGAATAATGTACTATTACATAATATGCTTCAATTCAACTCTATATAGAAAGAGTGAGATGAGTTATTCATTCCTCATAAAACTTCCCCTACTTGGATTGAACCAATTGGAGTTCACTTAACTTAGTAATTTTTGGTTCATTGGTGACTACATACCTAGGTTTGTATATAATCATAAAAATGAATAATTCCAATAATGGGCTGTGCTTTTTTAAAATTAGCTTTTTCTTCAATATTTTATGTTACTTATTTTTCTGTTCCATTTGGCTTTAATAAAGCTAATTTGTACTTGGTAAGAATTTAGAATCGAAATAGTACCTCTACGTTCTATTTTTATACCAATATACACACTGAAACTATTCCAATAAAGTTGCACTTTTTTGGAATTCTGGAATCGTGCAAATTCCACCAGTGCGCACAACATTGGCATTATCAATATCAAATAAGAATCTAAGGCTCAAGTCAATATTTGCCTAATAGTAGTATTATAGGCCGAGCCCTAAGCCTCCTATATATGAAATAATGGTCAGATAAGTGAGTCCAATATTGAAATATATGCCTGTAGGTATCTAAACATACTTGACTCAAAGTCAAAATATACCTTTATTAAAATATAGTTAATTCAAAATAATTCTAATACATAATTAAATTTATATAAATATAAATCTTAATAACATTAGCATACATTTTATAAAACTATATTATTTATATAGGATATACTATAGTCAACAAATGACGAAGAATAAATAAATAACAATAATTAAACTATATGTCTTAGTAAAGCTAGGTTTATACTTCTGCTGTACAGCAAGTTCTATGTTGTGTACCTTGCTGTGCAGCAACACACATTTTGTTGTATGTATGTCGTATTGTCATACAGCAATAAAACGTTCTTGTTGTGTGTTTGTTCTACTGTTGTACAGCATTTGTCATACAGCAATGTGATACAGCAATTAAACTTGTTGTACATATGTGTGTTGTATAGCATGTTGTGTGGAAGGATTTTCTATTTCATTCCATACAACAATGGATACGAAATTCGCAATTTTATTGGTCTTGTGAACATCGATTTATCGATCCATGAATCCATGAATTAATAAATTTTAAAATGAAGTTGTATACATGTTGTGCTCCTTATTTATAGTATGAACAATTAAAAGACAATACAACACAAAATTACAAATTTGAAAATACTCTGTTGTATTGCTGTATGTCATTTTGTTGTACAACAAAAGCAGTATAACAATATTTCCAGTAAAGGGTTGTTCATACTACTACAAAATACAACATGCTGTACAGCAGAAGTATCAACCTAGATTTATATTTAATAATATCATTATTAATAAAACTTTAATCAACCTAATAATAATAATAGTATATTAATAACTATTAATTTTATTAATATAATATCAAAATTAATAAAATCATAATTTTATTATAATTAAATAATTAATGACCCAAATAACTTCAATTATCTGACAGTAAAAGACCAAATATATACTATTTTTATATAATATTATATAATAATATAAATAAATGTTTGGATTCAGGACTGCTAGAAAACTAGTAATGCTTAGCCCTCTACCACTTATTAATGGAAAGTAATATTTTTTATAAAAGTCAGAAAAATAATACAGACAGAAATAAATCCACTGAAATGATATGATAATTAAAGATTAAATCAAGCAGTATAAAAAACAAAGATAAGACAATGAGGATAAAAAGAGAGCTAGATTATTTTTCATAAATATAACACTTAGAGGGAATCTAAAAAGCATCTTTTATAAAATATAAATAATAATAATAATAAAGAGGAAATATAAAAGAGCATTATCCGTAAAAGTTTAAGAGGAACACCATTAAATAAGGAATAAGAAAAGTATCTTGGACAAATAGTAGAGGGGTAGAGGTAAAGAATAAATAAAAGGACTGTCTTGGAAAAAAATATAGATAGGATGACAATAAAGATAGAAATTTAAAGAGTGTCTTTGAATTAATTAGTTTTATATTAATTTCACTCTATCCTACTAAATAAATATAATCTACTATAAATAAATCATATTTATTTATACATATGTAACTGTAATTATGGCATCACTAGTAGAGAATATTCTCTATAGATATACTTAAAATTACAGTTAATTATGCTTCCATCTAAACAAATTAAACACTTTTATAGATAAATTAATTTTGTCAAGTTAATTTAATAGTTGTCAGTCATTATTAAGAGTCATATTGCTATACTAAATTATATCATACAGAGACAGTCTCTTTCTGCTTCTGCATTTAAAGGATGCATCAATCAAGAAGTTGGTAGTTCTAAAGAGGTCTCTTGTCATGTTCATAGAAGGGCAAAAGGTAAAGAAGGTAAACTGACATCAGTCAATACTTTCTATGGCCACGATAAGCTATGATGACTGCCTGGATGCATCTTGGAGATTCATAGATCCTATAGAGTCTTGGAGACCATCAATACATTCCTGAGAGAAATTCTGCCAGACATCACAAGCTGCTCTCTGGAGACCATCAAGCCCCTTGACAGACACACAATTAACCTCTCTCTACAGATGAGCCCACAATTCTGATTTTTGATAGAGTTCAGGTCTGGTGATTATGATGGCCATGGGAGAACTTAGATGGTATGATCTGCCAGAAACTGCTATATTTATCAAGACGAATGATTGCTGCCATTGTTTAGCTGGAATGTAAAACCTCTGACTGGCAGGTTCAGTTGCAGGAGGTTGTCATCTAGGATGTTGCAATGGGCTTCTTCTGTCACTGCTTATCTGAACCAGGACAAGTGCCCTGTGTTGGCTGACACTGGAGATTCTTGGCTGACCAGATCTGGGCAGGTCATATACTGAATGAGTGGTCTGTTTCTTCATTAAGAGCTACTGAACTGTCTGATGATCACATCCAAAATGCTTTGATAATTGCAGGATTGAGTGCCCTGCATCATTATAAAGGCTGATAAACTGAATTCACTGATCAGAAGTCAATAGAGGCATGTTGGAACATTTCTGAGCAATGACTACCTAAATTGATTTTCTTATATCCTGGGAATTGCTTACCATTATGCTTGACAATAGCACATTAGCATGCCAGTGTACTGGAGCCGAGAGCTAGCAGGAAACCAATCACAGGGGAATATCTACTGTATAAGTTAATGTGTAATGCATGATGTGGGGTGTACATAAGAGGTTTGACATATGTGTCTTAACCCATATGCCTACAAAAGTAGGAGGAGACAGAAAAACTAATCAATATTGCATCCTTTGTGCTCTGACTTGAAGTGTGGGGAAGCAGAAAGGAACATTGCCTGCATATGTTGTAATTTAGTGGCTAGTATAGCACAATATGACCATTAATAACCAATAACCTTCGAATTAAATTGACAAAATTAATTTATATGTAAATGTGTTAAATTTTCCAGGGTCAGCATAATTAACTGTTGGGGATATATATTAAAAATTAAAAATAAATTTATCAATATTTGTAGTTGCATCTTTATTGCATTTTTATTGCAAACACTCACAGTCTTGTTTATGTTAGACATCTTCTGGTCACACATTTCTTTTTTAATATAATTTTTAGTCACTGTTATCTTTTATTTTTCTACAGCATACTAAATTTTGTTTAATCTGATTAGTGGTTAATAAACAACCTATCGAAATGACTAAATGAAACATAATTACAAATTAAATAGAATTAGCTGTTACAAATTAAATTATCAGAATACATGCCTATAAAACAAAATAGATTTATTATTATTATACAGAAGTAATAATCTACACAAATGGCAGAAAAAATCAATAATAACAGTATACAATTGATTACTGTGCATTTTTAAAAGAAGTGAATACAAAATATTGCTTTCAAATTTTAAAATTTGATAACATTTTGAATATTTTTCTTTATTATACTTGTCATCTTTAAAAAGATATTTATATTTGTAAATTCCTTATTATATATTATATTTCTTAATTTTTCTTACCACAGCAAGTCGAATGCATTGTTACTGTAATTAATTAGTATAATATTATATATATGTATATATATATATTTAACCTCTATTCTGTTTGAAAACAAACAATCAAAAAGGAAAGAAAAGAAAACCAGAAATAACAATAAAATACAGGTGAGACAACAGCGGAAGGAAACAGTGGAAGAAAAAATAAAAATAAAATGTGCAACGAACACAAAAAAAACGGAAAACACAAAGTTTTGTTTACATCGACAAAGAGTGACAACTTTAAAAATGAAATTCAAGAGCATAAACAGTAATTCAGAACAAACAATTTTTTATATTTATGGAAATTATTTTCACATCTACAAGAAGCTGGTAGATTGTTCCAGTTTTCCGGATCACAAAACTTGAAACCACCGGCTGTGGCAACTGAATTGGCAATAGTGGTGATAGGAATGGTGATGATTGAGATTGTAAAAGTATTTGTAAGTTTTGAATATGAGCAATAAGTTGATCTCTAAGATAATTTGAAAGTTCACCATAAATTAAATTTGTGCAATTCACTTTGTGATTTTAAAATTGATAAGAAGCCAGTGCAGGTCTCGAAGTACCAAAAAAGTTGGTGCATAACGTGGAAGGCGTTTTACTAGCCGAGCGCAGCAGTTTGGGATATGTTAAAGGCATTTTATCCTCGATGCAGAACAGGAGTAAAGTAGACTGTTGCAATAATTGAGGCGCGATGCAATGAATGCATTGATAATAATGCAAGTAGCTGTTTTTTTCCTGTGATATTTTCTAATATGATAGAAAGATTTGATAAATAAGAAGGCAGACTTCAAAATAGAGAGAATATGGGAAAGAATCGAAATTGAGATATTTATTAAAAGTTACAGCAAGGTGTAACAGCAGTGGAACTGAATTATTAATAGATGAACTCAAAATTTTAATTTGTTGTTGTGAAAAGGATTTTAGATTGACTTTTGAACCAATAACAATAACTTCGGTCTTTTTAGAGTTTAATTGGAGTCTATTACAAGTGAACCAATCGAAAAGATAATGAATACATGTCTCTAAGCTGATTTTCCAACCTGTCCAGTTGGATGTTGTGATCAACAGTATCAAACGCAACTGACAAATCCAAGAATAGTAGAGACAAGTGATAAGGCCATCATTGATTGCTGAGGTGAGGTCTGAGTGGGGTCTAGCGGGTGCAGTTTCAGTAGAAAAACCAGGCTGATAAACCGACTGAAATGGAGATAACAAAGCCGACAATATAAAAATTCATTAATCCTTTTAGCACAATGCGTTCAATAAATTTGGAAAGAAACGTTAGGCAAGACACCGGGTGGTAATTATGGAGATTCTTCTTATCAAGAGTGCCCATTTTGATAAGTGATGTGATGATGGCTTGTTTCTCGGACAGAGGTAACAATCCAATGGTAATAGAGGCATTAGCGATAACTAAAAAATAGGAGCAAAACTTTGAAAAAATGATTTAATAATAGAAGTCGATATAGGGTCGACAGAACATGATTTTGTCTTCATCAAAAAAAGGATTTCTCTCGTTTCATCGAGAGTTACTTTCTCGAATTGAGAGTGTCCAATACCTGTGAAAGCAGACTCAGGTTGAGAGAAAGATGTAGGAAAAGTATTTGTGATAGTATTGATTTTATTATCGAAGAAAGCAGCGAAATCATTACAGCAATTGAGATCAAATATCGATGTTGGTGGAGCAATTAGATGAACTATATTGAAGCAGAGAATTTATTGCAGACCAACGTTTTTTGGGAGATTTAGAGTTTGACTCAACGAATGCAGAATAATAGTCTGATTTAGTCTTTGAAATCAGAGAAGGTTGTGAAGTAAAATTAATTCGATCAATATTATCATGGGAGATGCGCTAGAGGGATTCAAAATATTCCGAAGTTTGCGAATGGCAATGCGAATACCGTGGTTGAACCATAGAGCACTGGACGTTCACGAACATTTAAAAATAAAAAGCAGCATTTTTATCAAGTAATTGAGAAACGGTAGTATTATAAGTAGTAACAAAATCTGTAATTGAAAAATTGTCAGAGGAAAAATTTGTTTGATAAAGAGGAGAAGAAATAAAGTCTTCGTTAAAAGTGAAAAGGTCGAAGGTTTTCCAGTTTCTAACTTGAGTTCTTTTAAACGATAGAGTGGGGTTTTCTATAGAGAGTTGGCACAGAATAAGATAATGGTAACTGATGTCAGAGGTGTGAATGGAGATGTATTGCACCTTGACATCATCAATAGATGAGATAACCAGATCAAGAATGTGACCAGCGGAGTGAGTGGGAGAGGTCGGTGTTGCACGAGGTTATACTGAGAGATATGGTTTTAAAAAGCAGCAATAGTTTAGTTACAAAATTTGCGCGTTGAGTGAACATGAGGGTTGTCCAAATGAATTTTTAAATCCCCAAGGAATACATGCCTGTTTGTATCCACATTACATTCAAGAAGATCTTCGAATTCATCGAATAAAACGGACATATTAGAGTTAGAAGGGCGATAAATGATAGTGATAGTAAAAGGAGTGAAAAAACAATTGGTGAACACTAAGGTGAGTTGTTCGAAAGAAGTAAACAATGGGAGCTCAAGCACAGTGTAGCTGAGAGATTTCCTAAAGATTACACCTATACCACCGCCTAATTTAGACTGAGAATAAGGTTGAAAGTAACTGTTAAAACCAGTAATAGTGAGTTCCTTTAGAGTGAGGGTGAAATCAAGCCAAGTTTCAGTGATGGCTAAAATGTCAAGGTTATAAGTAAAATTTCACAGAGAAGTTTAGCAGTTTTGTCAGTGCTGTAGACAGAGTGGGGTTTGTAGACGCAGAAGCAGATGTTTGTGTGCAGATGATTTTAGGCAATTATTAGAGACGAAAACGCTGGTTTTCCAGATTGAACGAGTCAACAGAGGAATTGTTTACGAAAATTTGTCCTTTGGATATTTTGAACGATTGACCATTATTCGAAGAGGAGAATTCCTTGGCTTTAATTGTACACAACCTTGAATTTTCCATTCTCGTGAGATAAAACATGTCGTAGTTAAGCGAATTTTATATGGCTTTTTATTAAAGACTATACAATATATTTATATATAATATTATGTAAATATAATCAAAATTTTTAAAAGGTTATTTCTTTTATATTATATTTATTTATATTTTTATGGATTTTATGATAGGTAGTAGAAATTTAAAAATTATTTTCTATAAAACTTTTCTTAAATAAATTATCATAATTATTTCTTTAGAAATCGTTGCATTGGATTGACTAACAGTACAAAGCGCAGTAAGATTTTTGGATTCTACCAACTAAAGTCGGTTAAACCAGTGTTTTATTGGTTATCTATTGTTTTGGCCATAAAATACTTTCAATTACACAATTGTCATTGTCAATGCTTAAATGTGGATGGTTCAATGGCCAGTACTGTTGCAGTTCAGTTTAAAGCATTCAAGCCAAAAGCACACGTTATACATTATTATGGACACTCATTAAATATTACTATGTGAAAAATGTGATAAAAAGTTGCAAGATGATACAAGATATTTTAGACATCTGTAGAGAAATATATAAGTTAGTTAAGTTTTCACCAAAACATGAGTCTATTTGCAGCAATAAAGAAAGATTTGAAAGATTGATAACAAAACTGGTAGAATTCATGCTTACAGTTCTACTTGGAGTCCACACATTGACTAATATACTAAAGAATTACAACATTCTCCAAAAGCTGGTGGATAAGAATTTGGATAATTTTTTCAATTTCAAAATGAGAGCTTGCATAATTGGAGTTCAGACAGAAATGCACACCAAATATTTCTTCTTTGCATTAAAACTTATTGAAATACTTTTTTGACATACTGATAACCTCTCCTTTATACTCAAAATGTTACAATGACAGCTACAGATAGACAACACATTGCTGACAACACCTTTCAAATTCTCCTGGATGTTTGTCAAGATAATGCCACAGCTGATTTTTTCAATCTTGTTGAAATTTGAGAAAAAAACCCTGCAGAGTCAGAGGAAGGTTCCATAAAAGTTTATAGATGGGGCATTGAACTACTATAATCATACTGATATTCAATCACTCTATTGACAGATATATTTTGATGCAATAGGCCCAACTATCCAAGGTGTAAAACAGCAATTTAACTAGCAAGGTTTTAAAGTTTTATAGTTGCTGGAAAAACTACGTATCAATGCTATCAAAGGAGCTTCAATAGAGGCGTCTGTGAGTTATATACTAAACAAATATGTATTGGATATTTATCTAGCTTCATTTGAATTTCAACTGACTTTGTTTTGCACTATAATGGAGTAATGAGCTGGAATAAATGGAATCCAACTACACAATATTTATTTCTTAGAAATATTATTTTTTTAAATCTGCAACTAGGGGAGAGTGGGGCAAGTTGGTTCAATTAAAAAAAACATACTTTATATTAGTATAGCTTTAATAATAATTTAGCAGTTGAGGATGTTTATTCAAGGGAAAATCGTGCAACGTGAAGAGCTGATGCAATGTAGATTTCTTCAGATGAGAGGAATGATAAATCCGCTGTCGCACGTTTCTGCATTAATTATATGGAGGTGGTGTGAGGAAAAACAGATATAAAAGGTGACAACCATACTCTAACATCTGGCATACTCTATGGTGACAACCTAACATCTGTATATATCGCCCAATCTAGCTAAGCTTTCACGTTTACTGAGTGAATTTTTCACTTTGATTGTTTTAAACAGGTGTTGTCATCAAAATAAATAAATATAATAAAAGATTTTTCCATATATCAAATTATTACTGTTTTTATTTATATGTTTAATTGACAGTTTTTATAATTATTCATTTTTGAGAGACAATAAATTGTAATTTATTTGCAATTACTGATCTTTTATTTGAATATTGCAGGCTTTGGTGTGTATCAATACAAGAATAAATTTTTTCACTATGAAGGTGAATGGCGAAATGGCAAAAAACAAGGTAGGTTTCACATTATTTACAAAAAATATATGTTAAAAGTTTTATTTGTTTTTGTGGTACAAAAACAATGTTAGTTATAATAATATTTTTAAATCATGGGATGAGCTAATTATATTATAGTCAGGCGCTTGAATTTACTTTTTTATTTTTTTTATTTACCCTTTAAATAGTATTGTAGTTTGTGTGGGTGTGACTTCAATTTAAATAGTTTGTATTCTTTAAAGTTACTGTCTATTACATACTTATACACCACAATCCATTTAGGTCGATTTAAGCGTCTCTTATTTTCAGATGTATTCTGATTTACAACCTTTTTAGCATTCAGGTAATGTGATCATTAACAAAATTGTTTTATTTTATAGTCGTTTCACCCTTGCTTACCCTACTTTCATACTTTAGTACTTCTAATACCAATATGGTGAAATACAACACATTTTTATTGTAGGATATGGCAAACTTATAATGAAAGATGGAAGCTACTATGAGGGCCAATTTGAAGATGGTGAAATAAGCGGTCATGGAGCCCGCTATTGGTCCAGTTCTGGGAATGTATATACAGGTCAAGTTTACAAAGGCGAAATGCATGGACAGGGAATTATGAAATATCCAGACGGGTCAAGATATGAGGGCGATTGGGTCCGTAATGTGAGACACGGTATGTTTTGAATTTTTACTGATTCTATCTTAATTTATAATGTGAATACATACATGTTGCACTTTCTTATGTACTGTATTGTGATTTTTTTGTGTCTGGGATTCTACAAAGATATATCTATGTAGTTCTTCCATTCTTGTTATAAATGTTACTTGAAATAGTTTACATTTAGTTCGTAATTTATATTATGTACTTGGTGTATATAATGTATAATATATATTATAAAAGTTGTATCTACATTACACTTTTTTAACCCTACTTACTGAAAAAACATTTCAGGGCATGCCACTATGGTCAATGCACAAGGAGATATTTATACAGGAGAATTTTATCAAAATCGTAAACAAGGAGACGGATCGATGGCTTATTTGTACGTTCATGCATTGGTTTATTCGTGTAACTTTTAAAATTAAATTGTGAATATTAAAAATCAGGATCTACATTTACAGGTTATTAATGTTTTACGTTCTATACACCTTCTAATAAAAGGTGTCAAGGTGTAATTATTGTTTTTGATATCATATAAGATTGTAGGTACATGTAATACAATTATGAAAAATTAATTTTTGTTAGAAGTTGTTTCATATTTAAACATATCTATATGAGTGTCTACAGTGTTAATACTTTTGTGTTATATATGTATACTATGATATCTAGTAATGGAGATACATATGAAGGCTACTGGGTGCTGGATAAAAGGCAAGGGCATGCAAAATGGACATTTGCCGAAGGGAGTGTATACGAGGTATGTTGAAAAAAATTATCTTCAAAGGTAAATAAATTCCATAAAAATATATGATATAGATATATAATAATGAAAGATTGTTAATTTTAGAGTATAAAATATATGTACGTAGAAAAGTAGTGTTCATTCCTGCTAATTCAATGCTCTAATATTAGATTAGAATGGATATTTTTATGTCGAATTTTTTACCAGCGTGATATGTGAAGGATTGGTTGACAGGTATAAGTTAACATGATGTTAACATGTTATAGGCACCATAATCTTTTGGATCAAATATTGGGTTTTTGTATGAGAAGTACATATTTACAGTTGTATATGACAGTCGCTAAAAAATGTTGATTGCTAGCAGAAAGTAACATATAATTAATTTGTAAAAGCTGTACCTAATTAAATAATTATTTAAAACTGTTCAGTTTCTCAATCTGATTCTCAACTCTCCTGGCCTTAATGGAGATATGGGCAGTAATTTATATTTACCCAACGTACTCTAAGTATACGGGACACAAATGTGTTACTTTACCAAATTATATAGTTTATCGATCGCTTGGTTACTACCATAAATAATGGGAAAATAATGCTGTTGGACAGCTAGTTTTTTGCCATACTTTTCTTAGATTTTGAAAAGGTAAAAACAATAGTAATAATTATATGATTTAAATATAATATTTAATAGGTTCCTACTTTGTAAATATAGCAATTTCAAATTTAACGAAATAATATTTTTGTAAGGAATTAGTACTAAAAACTATAATTACGAAAGAATGTTTTATATACTTTAATTATCTTTTGAATACCATGTTTTTGTATTTTTTTAATCTCGGAAAGATAAAATCAGTTGGTTCAGAGATAAATCATTAAATTAAAATATAGATCAATGCATTCATTTCATGGCATTCAGTTTAAAGAATAATTATAAATACTTTTGTTTTTAATGCATAAGTACTAAATGTTTTGCAGCAACACATCCCAATATTAGTTAATAAATATTGTACGCTGTCTAGTTAAAGACTTTATTTTCTGTATTTCGTATTTGAAACACTGAAACACAGTTCACTGATATTTAGTGAAAGTACTTCAATATGATATATATTTCCTTGCCTAATTTGTCAGGAATTTCGAACTCGCTGTCCATTATTATTATCTGTTCATGTTTCACAGGGTCAGTTCAACAATGATACGTTTAATGGAGAAGGCATCATGTGGCATTCTTCGGGTTTAGTATATCAGGGTATCTGGATCAACGGTAAGCCTGAAATAAATGCTAAATCAATGGTACTTGAAACAGATTCGATCGAAATCCTTCAGGGACAAAGTTTCGACTTAGTTCTTCGTATACTGACTGAGTCTGGTGAGCCGATGGAAAATGGTGAGCAAAGAGTTCACAAAAAATGAATTGTATAAAGATCTTGTGGTCATTAATGCATTAGTTAATAGTTAAAGCGAAAGGCCATACTATTTATGTAGACGCATTTGGTTTACTATATTGTTCGAAATATATTAGTGCTAATATATACTTCACTAAAGTAAAGTACCTACGTCTCTTTCTGAAATTTAATTAGATTTTAATTTGATTTGTTGTCATATTCAAATTATTGTAATTATTTTACTGCTGAATATTTAGATACCTATATGTTCATATTTAATGATACCCCTTTCTTAATAATTTTTATAATCTATTTAATTTTTAAAGATTATTTTATGTTTATAAAATTTAATTATCTCTCACCTCATTATATTCGTACTGCTCATGAAAGTAATTATTTTATAAACACTGTTTGATAAAATAATATATCATTGAATTTCTGTATTATTATACAATATATGTTTATTCACAGTAATTTTGCGGTGGATTTAAAAATATAAATATTGTTTTAAATGGTCAGCAAAATAGCATTATATATCACTATGTAAAAATAATAATTATATTTTTTAAATTTATATCACCATACAAAAGCATTATTTTAAAATGTAAACTCATATAATTGCTTTGTATCATGATTCTGTTAAATAGTTATATTTGTTAATTACCTATACGCATACATTTCAATACCAACCTAAGATAGTGTTTAGTTTCATGTATTGTTACGCACATATAACGTTATAATTATATTTATTATTAATAATTTAATAATACTAGTAATTGGACATAATTGACAACAATTATCAAGGATTTTTGAGAATAATTACTACTTTATTATTTACTCAACCTTGTACCAAACCGCAATTATCAGTTATATCATTTATGATTTTACTTTAGAAACCAGTCGCGAATTTCGTGTCACTGCGGGATTTAGACACTATCCCACTGAAGAAGGGAGCGCTTTGTTTGATATGATTGAAGATATCGAGGAAACTCCACTTGAAACACCTTAGTAAGACACAGACATTTTGTTGGGTTAATTATATACATAAAGGGGGAGTAGGATTCATAGTATGGACATAAATGTCTCGACATTCTACAGTGAGCTGATTCCGTTTTATTCAATAAAAGGTTTACTTCAGGCTTCATCTTATTTGAATCTTGCATTTCTCTCATTTCTAACCGATTTATGTACTTATATCTACTAATTGCAAATTCACTTGTATTGCCGATGCTACTTTCAGTGTAATTGGTACAAAAGTTAAGAGACTAACTATCTATTTTTGCGATGAGTAATAGTGTAGTATATAGTTATAGTTAAATTTAGAAATTAAAAACCAGTTAAATTTATGAGTCTTTATGAATTAAACTTGGGATAACGACCAAAGTCACTGAAACTCAACTATTATATGATATCTTAAAAGGCCGCTTGTCTTATTAATAGAAAAAAATCATGTATTCATTTGTTTTATATTTTTTTGAATTTTTATATTATATATTTATAAAACATATACTCATTTTTAATATTTTATATATGGAATATAAGAAAATAGTAAGCTATAATACTGTATGTGTAATATTTGTGCACTACTGGTGTATATAAAATATTTGAACATGCTTTATAACTTTTTTATCCACAGTGGTTACAACATTGTGCCTTTTCCATTGACCGAAAAACACGACCTCTTAATGACAACTCCTCGTGTCGAAAATGTTCAAATTTCGACTTCACAAACAGGTGGTTGTACAATATACTCATTTCATGGAATGCATTCTACTGTTTTACAAGTTACATTAAATCTACTTTCTAAAGTTAAATTAAATTTTAGCGATAAAATAAGCTATAATAATATTCTGAAAGATAATAGTCTCAGATAAGTTATTGTGTTTTAAAAGATTTGAGCCTTTTAAAATTAAGGTATTATACAGGTTGTCCGAGAAGTGGGATGTAAAGCAATATATTTATAACCACAAACAATATTTTATACAATTATACAATATTATTAAAATTACAATGGACATATAAAATCGACAGTTATACAATTATACAATCAAAGTAAAATCAATAATAATGATGTTTAAGTGTCATATGGGTCTACCTGTTCACCACTATGATCAAAAGCCAATTTGATTCGTCTCCATGTCCAGTTCGACATACGTTGAAGAAGGTCCTTGTCTTGATTTATGGAATCACAGACTTCCGTGGCTACATCCAAAATAGCTTGCTTTGACATCGGATTTGCCTTGAGTATTTTTCTTTTTAAAATTCCTCACAGAGCATTATCAGGAGTAGTTAAATCAAGGCTCCTAGCCGGCCAAGACACCGAGCCAAATTTGCCAATCCATCTACCCAAGAGTTCTGTGTTCAAAAAATCTTGAGATTCTCTTGATGTGTGTGCTGGAGCACCGTCTTGTTGGAATATTGGATTTTAAATATTTGTAGCATACAGTCTAGGTAGAAATCATTTCGTAATACAAAATATATTTCGTAATAATTAAAAAATATATATATTTTTTAATTTTTATATTTCGTAGTTCAAAATAAGATTGAGTGTTGACACGCCCGCAAATGAATGGTCCAATAAGATGGGTAACTGATATCGCGCACCAAATAATTTGCCTTGGGGATGTTTAATATGCTCGTACAAGTGTGAGTTATTTTTTTATCAGAAGAGTGTTTTGCTTTGTACCATCCCCATACACGGCACACTCATCTGTAAAAAAGACGTGGTTTCTCTCTCTGTTACTGGAAAACGCATCCAAGATACTCTGACAAGCCTGTACTTGAGCCTGTCGTTCATCTGGTGCAAGAAATTGCACTGTCTGGTGTTGCCTTCCATGCTGTGAGCTTCATGTCTTTCTTCATAATGTCATACAATGTTGACTTGGGTAGATCTAGATTTGCAGCTCGACTTCGAATACTACCTTCGTGTAGGTGATCGTTCATTTGATTCTGCAAAAGTACCAGCCTATTCGTTTCTCTCTTTAGGTAGCCCAAAACAATCCTTTTCAAAAATGCTACCAGTAGAAAACAGTTTATTTTCTCATTTCCTGATTTTTTCACCTCTAGGGACTGTCCTTCAAATCGCTCTAAAAATTTAAGTCTTATATCTTGCATATCATCTTTAGTTTTATTAGATTCATGCCACCAAGAGGCGGTTATTATGCGCGCTTCGATAGTGAATAATCTGCCATAATACAAATAATAATAATTTCTAATTCACTGACATTGAAGTGAATGTACCTAACTTAGTTAATATAGTTTCTATCAGCCAATAAAATGCCTTTAATTAAACTAGTAATACATTTGACATCACTATTATTGATTTTACTGTTGATTTAATGTAATCATAGAAATCGGATTGAATACAATTGAATATATAATAAATAATATATTGTTTGTAGTTTTAAATATATTGCTTTATTCTCGGACACCCTGTGTGTTATACATATGCCTCAATGCTCTTAAATAAGTATTATATCTATTTGTACTATTACCTACTTGCTAATTCTTTCAGATAATTTTCAAGCAGTGAAGGATTCGTTAAAGGCTTCACTAGATCTTACTGTGGACAATTCACTCACAACTCCAACTTTAGAAGCAGTTGCTCATTTTCCAACAATAAATGGTTAGTCTTTGTTTTATATTCAGTCCAATTTACCATCGCTTCATAATAAAAGAAAATATATAATGAATATATTATATAGACAAGATATTCTACTGAAATCAAAACTATTAATTCTGATGAATTTTAAAATTTCGTAAAGAAATCGTTACTATTTTATTTAGGGAAATATACAACCATAAACGAAGGAACTTTTCAGAGTCACTAATAAAGCTAAAAACACGGTTATTCAGTTTAAATATAATCGACATAGATTTCCAATTTAAATAATCTCTATAAAATTTTTACACCCGCTATTGTATCGGTTTTTAGCCGAATTTTAGGCTTGATTGAGATTATTTTATCAATATAGTTAAGTTAGTAATATATGTAAGGACAAAATGTAAAGCATGGGAAAATACTATAAAATAGCGGCGCTTATGATTTCTTTTATAGGCTTTGCAAATAAATGGGCAATCTAGTTATCTATAATATCTAAATTAAATATCTTCCGGGCTATACCTTTCATAGCTATGGATTCATATTTATAGTTAATTGGTTAATTTGGGTTTTAATATTAATGAAGAGAAATAATTTATTAAAATTAAATTTAAAAAAATCGACGATCACTAGTTTTCAAGGATAATATTGAAACTTTTGAAAGACTGTAATTAATGATTATTAAGGTTTTATTTGCTTAGATTGCGGGTATTTTTAGGACCAAGCTGAGGTATGGATATATTTGGCCACTTCCTTCCTACATCATGAATTATTATATACATTAAGCCCTGTACTCTCGTACGTCCCCCCCTTCTGCAGAACCAGAGATTCAGGTTGAGCGTGCAGAGAGTCCGCCACCAGCACAGGTTTCCACAGCCTGGTCCAAAGATGGGGTGGCCACCTTTTCCAATCTTCTGCTACCCCGGGCTCCAACCATGTACCGACCTTACGCCATTCTCGATGAGATGACAAACAAATCAAAATCACGACGCTCGAGCAATTCCGTGGATAATAAGGACACGGGTAATGTCTGACTTGTACTTGACGAGCTGAAACAGTTGCAAATGCTGTAAACACGTGGAGAGGTTGTGGAGTTGAATCGTTAAACTTAAAAAATTGTAGAGTCGAATGAGTCATAATTTTTGTTCGAAAACATTGTAAACTAAGTCGATTTAGAATTTCAGTTTATAATCCCTGTAATATAAAAAGAAGTAAAAAATTGTTTATTATAAAATGTTTAAATTTTCATTGCTACATTTCGTGTTATTAATTCTTTTTAAACATATAGTTATGTCTTATAACTTTTATTGCTCTGAATCCTATTATCTAAAATAGAAACTTTTATGGCAGATAATAGATCGGATAGCATTGCTATATGAATTGTATAAAACTTCCTTATATAAAAACTTTTAATTGCGCATAATAGGACCTTTAATTTAATTTTAGATTAAAAAGTGTACATTATGTTTTTATGTAATAGTTTATTACATTTGATTCATAGTGCCCTTATCAATATTAATTAATTAATAAATTAATACTAATTTAAAAATTATGATTTATACATAATAAATTGCGAAAATTTATTCAGGTAATGAAAACCGACGTTAAGATACATACACAATATGAAATAGTTTTGTGAAAAATATATTTAGAATAATTATTTTAAAATATTACATACTATTTACTCCTATAACCTTATATTTTGTACACAATAACTTAATGATATAACGATGAATAATACAAACATTTAAACGAAGTAATTAAAAAAATTGATTTAGAACTATATTTTGTATTTATTAATACGGATATCAATATTTATATCAAATTTTAGCTACTGCATAAATATGCTTTAAAACATATAAAAAATGCATATACAAAGTTTACATTTTTATTCAGATATGAATGCTGAGGATCGAGAAACCCCCAGAAAGGATATTAGACATATTGGCAACGAAAAATTCGCCCGTCCAGGTAAAAAAATTATTAAAACATCACTATGTATTTTTTTCTTTGCAATACCTAAACTAGCTGTAAAAATAGTTAAAATGAAATTGATTTTTTATATAATTTCATTCTCTGTGGCTTCAGTAACATTAAATTAAATTCACTTTTTATATATGTTTCAATATTATAAATTAATTCAATTATAATATTTTATAATATTAAATATTATAAATTTTAATATATATTGAAATAGAAATTACATATTTTAGAATTGTGTCGCACACATTTTCAAAGTATCTATCATTTAAAAATATATATTTATGTAGAATATTCATAGATATATAAAGATTATAAAAGAATAATTTTATAGATTCGATACTATTTAACACATTAATTTCTATTATTATAAATTCTATTCTATTTTGAAGCTATTTCATTCTGGGTAATTTCTGTGCAATTTACAAGTCAAAAAATATTCTCAACGAATTTTACACACAGGCTTTATTTTTACAATTCTTCTGTTTTTTCCTGTCTATTGGAAATATTAGTGTCCCGGAAAAGACCCTTATTGCTGCTGTTATTGTAATTAGATCAGTTGCGTTGTTAAGCGATTTTATTATAAACAAAAATACCCAGACAATGACAAAGTGCACAGGCAATTAAAAAAGTAACCAAATAATTATAACACACAGTTGCATGCAGATAACAGTTTATTCGATGAGGAAAAAGATTATACTCGTATTGCTGTCAATATTTATCTGCATTTTCTTCTGTGGTGGCGCTTCTACTGATATTGATTATTGACAATACTTTCGTGTCACAGTTTGTGTATTTGAAGAGCCACACACGACAAATAAACCCGCATGAAGATGTTTCGCTTTTGGGTAATGCCAAAGAAGAGCTCAAATTTTGTTTGCGTTCATCAGACGGCCTGTCGTATCTGCTGATGCTGCGCTCGTCTTTGTGTCCGGTAATTATACACACGTCTGAATTACTTAGACCGTTGTCATTTGCACGTGTGACTGTGGTACATCGTATGGAGTGATTTGTATAAATTTGGGACAAATTTAACTTGACAGACAATGTTTTCATAACTTTGCCCTAATAAGATTCGACGTGGATTTGTTTATCACTGAACAAATATTGATGATTTTTCTTATCCAGTGGCCTTGGAAATAAACTATCCAAATTAGGTTGGTCATAATTGATAATTGCTATATACATTTCAATACATTCTACGGCTTTCACGACATAAATTCGACAGTTCCGATTCATGCAATAATCTCTTGACTTTAAGCTGGCTTTAACATATTTTCTTATGTTGTTCGGTGCGCTAGTACCATCAAACGTTGTTTTGATGAAGACATATATTTAACACCATGTGAATCGTAGTTAAAACCAATATCTTCGCGCTTCAGTCGCCTGTGCTCTTCTATTCCTCTTGCGCCCAGAAAATATAGCAAATAGAAGAGCACCTCATTTTGCAAACTTTCTCCATATAATCTGTCATATGAGTAATATTCTTGAGGTCGCCTTCTTCAATAGAGATATAAGATTTGCTCTGTCCTCCATGCGAAAGCCCTATACCTACCATTGCTTTCAGCATGCGATTTGACGATGCAAATTTTTTAGTGTTCTTTTTCTTGTCTAGCAGATTTTATGGCTTCATGCTAGCTTTAGTCATATTATAATAGCTTTTTCTATGTCATCAGGTAAAGCAGCACTATCGTCTTTGTGAACTCCATCGCATGCGTCTAACAGTTCATCTTGAAAAGATAAATTCGATAAATTTTCTTTTGTTGCGCCATTTCTGTGACGATTGCTTGTGGTATTTTTTTAATTTCTAGTGGTGTTTCGTTCATTTCTTGTGGTGTTTCGTTCGTTTCTTATGGTATTTCATTTATTATTTTGTTTATTTGTGACGGTTATTAATATCGGCCAACCATAATGATTAAACGTTTAATTTGAAAATAACTAAGTGTGTCTAAGTAATTAATTTGAATCTGAAAAGCTATCATTGCAATCAACTGACTACATATATAATTGATTTATGTAATTTTGAAAAGCCATTGTCTCGGCACTTACTAGCTATCAGCCGCATTGTAATGAAACTGATCTAATAACAATATGTTGTTGTACTCAAAATGTATAGATTCGACCTCTATCATGGACTCAATTCATTTTTCGTACATTTTTCTTTGTTGTCTTGCAAACAAGAACGGGACTACTGAACCTTCGTGCAATCGAAATCTTCTTTTTGAATTTTTCCCAGAATTTTGATGCATGGGACAGGCTATTTGTGAAGTCTTCTATCGAAGTGATGCTCCATAGTCCCCGGCTCATCTTTACATGCTCTGCATCTGTCATCGTTGCTTCTGCCTATTCTTTTCTCGTACGTTTTCAGCTCGATGGAGTGACCTGTCTTGCACCGGCGCAGACTAAACATGTCTTTCTCGTTTATATTCTTCTCGATATCCCTTCGTTGTATAGCTCTCTACATCTTGAGTGTGTCCAAACTATTTTGTTGCATCTAGCTTTAGCTACATCGTAAAGCCACTCTACCAGTTTGGTCCATTTTTGCCGAGGTATCAGCTTCTTTATCTGCTACTTTGCTTCCGGCAACGCCGCAGTGACTATAGGGACCCTGGTGAACGTGATATTCTTGTTGTTGTTGTTGTTGTTGTTTAGAGTTACAAGTTTATTGTTTATTTCTACCATGATGTTATTGTTTGCTTTGAACTTCAGGTTCTCAGACTTTCTGTAGACGATTTACTATCTGTCACTATTCTTGCGGAGCTCCATTCTTCTTTATAGTTGTTGAGGAGGTAGTTTGTGGTGATGTTGGTGTTGATGGCCGTAATCTCGGTTTGGTATGAAGAGTACCATTTCCCTGCTGGTTTAGCTAGTTTGTCGATCCATGATACATAGTTCTCCGCTTCGCCTTTTGTATAATGATGACTCCAGCGCCTCTGTTGTAGTGACTTTCTCCCGCAGATCCATCAGTGTAGAGAATGGAGGTCGAATTCGTTATTGTTGGATCATTTCTTTCTGGATAGCCATTTTTTGTTTGGCCGTTGAATACTCTATTCCATCGCTCTTTAGCATAGGTTTCTGAACAGTCTTCTCTTCAGGTTTTCTAACATGATGGAATTTCTTGGATTCCCATCTTTACATCTGAGGCTCTTTTATACTACGATGGTGGCTTTGATGACTACTTTCTCGCCAATCTTATCGAGTTGTGCTTCTGCTGGTATGATTTTGGGTACACCGGAAATTTTTCTCGCTGCCTCTAGTTGCGTTCTTTCCAATTTCTCAAGGTTATTTTTTCCGACCCATGGCATCCAGCCTGGTGAGTTGAATTCGAGGGTGGATCTGCACATGGAGGTGTAGGTAGTTCTCAGAAGCTCTTTATCGAGACCCTACTGTGTTGCTCTAAGCATATTTATTTTTTTCCTACATTTGTCGAAGACTCTATTGACATGTTCTCCGAACAAGAGTCTCCTGTCGTAGGTAATGCCGAGGAACGTCGGGAACTTCGTGTAGGTGAGTTGCGTGCCGTCGATGTTAACAGATGTTATAATATACACTCTAAAGTTTTGATATATCTACCTTTGTACTCGTTATGATGATTCATATTAATATTCTTATGCAGTGTCTGTGAGAGTATCTCTAATAATAGATTGGTAATGTATTATAGGTTTGATATTCTTATACTAAATTCCCCAAATAGGTTTTTATAATCGAAAAGTGAATAACGAATTTAAGATAAATAAGAGTAGGTACACAGGTTAAATCAGAGATGTGTATTGTGCTCTGTTAGCTGCAGGAAGGAATTAAAGTAAACGTACAACGCTAATATAACAGGCAAGAACATAGTGAATACCATTAACTAAATGACAGAAATAATGTAAGTAGATGACAGATGACGCAACTACCAAGTCACCACAGTATTAATAGTTACTTAGCTATTCATAACTTTTTATTCTAAATATATGTACCTATACGTAAATAAACGATTCTTAAAAATTATAATGCAATCTGAAAGGAGGGAGTGCGCACTATATGCGAAACAACGTTTTTCTTCAATTTGAAGTCAAAATTGCGGGTTCGTATTATACACGGATGTACTATACTGGAGTAAATATGGTACCAGAATTCATGTTTCTTTAGATTCGATTCCTTTATCGATTGGAATACGATCAATTAGGTTTGCTTGTTTATTTACATGTAACTTAGCGACTGGTTCTAAACATTTGAGTTTCGATTACTTTTGTTGATATGTACTAAGCTGATTTCATCTGTTTTTCTTATAATTAATCATTTCTTCTGTGATTTAATGTATATTAATAAATTTATTCTGACAAAATAAATAAATTAAACCAATTTATATTCAACAAAATTAAAACTCAAATGTTTGATACTAGTTGTTAAGTCACTCAGATAAACAAACCAATCTTATTAACCATATTGCACTATAGATTTTCTATACATAATTTATAGATGGTACTCTAGCTTCTTAATTTGCATTCATCCATGACTAAACGTTTTACTAAGAAATATCATAATTTATTTATTTTGATTATTTATTGAGAAGAGCACAGCTTTGTAGGATAATATTTCTAAAAGTAGAAACAATATTCGGTTTTTCTCTTACACAAATCTTTTACGTAGAAGATAATATGTTACATTAAATTTAAACTTCTACCTGATTCATGAAGCATATAAAATAAAGATTTAATAAAGACATTGTCATAAACATAACTAACATTTCCCGAAAATTCTGAAGTGAAAATTGTTTTGTTTTTAATAGCTGTCTGAATAACCAAGAATTCTGAGTATTAGGCAACTAGTGTGAGTAGTGTGAATTTTCATATCCTACACAATGTATAAAATATGTTATGTCATTTTGGCTAATATTACTGAAATAGAGCTAGAGGGAGGGATGATTAGTAAAATTTCAGTCTGAATGTCACATTATATAACTCAGTGTCAATTATTTTTGTGCTCTCACTTCCCCATTATATCATTACTACTATACTTGCATTACTCAATCTGATCAATTAATACGCGCCCCACCTCAGGGGAGTATGTGATAATGGTGGAGGATGCCACAAACCCGCCATTCCAGGGTGTCAATCTACCAACAGTTTTCGCCAAGGTCCGTCTCCACGCTGCCCCCTCTGCATCTGATGGCCTTGCTCCTAAGAAGGACGACAAGAGACGCAGGTAATAACCTAATCAGGTGCACTCGTTATAAGTTGATTTATGTCTTGCAGACATAATTATATTTATTTATTTTAACCATAATGCTTAACCGTTATATGTTTCACTTATGAAACAATTAAAGTGGGAGTAAGTTTACAATGAATAAAGAATTTTACTCATTGTAAAATGAAGATAATTTCACTGTAATTACTGTAAATACTGTTTTTCCTAACATAACCGAAAAACTAAAATTCAAATTCAATTTTGCATTATATTCCATGGAATAATTGTATTTTGATATTTAACTTGTATTATTTTTAAAAATAATTATTATATTTGTGTTAACTTATGTGTGATTTTTTAATTCTTAATCAATTTATAAATTTTTATGCTATGCTATATTTTGAGTAAATCGAACTAAAATTGCTTTTTATAAAAAGAAAGAAGTCATTTGATGCTGTTATGTTCAATTATATACGACTAAATTTGCTGACAAGATTATTTTTATAAAGTATCTTTTCTGATGTACACAGCGCTAAGACAACACCTCCCCCACCGCCTGTTTTAAATAAACATGGCAAATATGCTGGTCGTCGATGACCGCATATGGTAAGTATTTCTGTTGTGCTCGATGAAACGTTAGTTGTTTCTAACATGTTTACAACATTCTAGTTAATATTGCTTTATGCAAAGTATCAATGACTGTATTAATTTCAGGCAAAGTACTCTATGAATTGACACTCTATTTTCATAATTTTTAATCATTTACTTTTATGACCAATAATTTCCATGTTGAGTCGCAAATTTGGTCGCTTCTATACACTTTGTATGCAATAGTTACGTCGTGTATTTGCACGCTTCGTCACATCTTTGTCCATTTAACCTGTAGGTAGCTATATTCTGTATACATGTACATTATTTTCATATATATACAATATTATTTAAGCAAAATGTGTTCAGGGTAGGCTTTAAACATATTGAATTTTAAATATGTACATGTTGACTTTTAACGTCAAATATTACTGAATGTAATGTAGTGTATTGGTAAAGCTGCTATAGTCTCCTACTAAAACAGTTGTTTGTTTTCTTAAATCAATAATTGTTAGTCAGGTTGACTATAATATTCTATCAATGATTATAACTATAGTTAGTTATATATCATTTAAACAATGGATGCAAAATATATATAGTATTATATTGATAAATTATTGTTTTACAAATTATCATAAATCTCTATTGACTATTTCTATATTTATCAGAATTTTTATATGAATAATCAATAACACGATAATTGAGATTGTTGAGATAGTTGATTACAATATTTTCTTATATATCCATATTAATATAAATATAAAAATGTAATAAAATATATAAAATTCAATTAAAAAAGAAAATATTGGAAGTCGTCATTTTTATATAAATATCATAGATGTTGTTCGAAATCACAACATTTTCTTCAATATTGCACGTGAATTGTAAAGCGAGTAATATTAATGTAAAACGATTTTAGAAAGATAACCGTATCATAGCTTTTTTACGGTATTTGATAGTTCTAGTACATAGTTCGTGTATAGTGATGTCGTTATATCAGTAGTTATTCATGCCAATTTCTTCTGTATAGTGTATATGATTTCCATATGAGTCAAAATAATAGACCAGAAAGTGATCGAATGTAATCTTATTGGAAAATGATAGAAATATTACACTCATACTGTATATACATAATACTCATTATTCACATATTTATCGTTATAAACTAATATGCCACATGTTAAAGTTTGAATATTTAAAATAATATACACATTTATGTATAGACTGAATGGAGTTTTATGTTTTTATTTTTACCATTTTATGTGTTTTCATGACAATTTGGTCGCCAAACATATAACATTGCTTAAGTAATTCGATTAAAATGTTAACCATTACTAATTTGTGTTATGTGTTGCAACACAAAATAGTAATAATTCGTAACAAATTCACTACATTTAATTTTATACCGATAAGTATACTATTTTTTGTAGAACAAGAAAGCTATTCTTTTAGATTGTATTACCCGCAAAAAAGCATGAAATATATTATGCCATTTGTGAGTGTCTATAATGATTTACTTATAGAATCAAGTATAATTTTTATTAAGAAGCAAAAAAGAAACCCATGTGTTAAATTATTCTGACAATACTCTTAATAAATCCGATTATTTGTACTCTCCATAGGTATGTTTATTGTTTAATGTACATGTATATCTGTATATTTTCTGTATTTCGCAGACATGTAAACTTTTATTAAGAAATTTTCGAGTGAGTCATCTTTCCTTAAATTCAATATTTTTATACGGGCGCAAACTTTATTAGCCGATTTGTATATTTATACCTACGTGTTTATATTGTTTCACATTTTTATTTTTATTAGATATTTTATATTTTTATTCATTTATCTATATTTAATTATTCGTCTCACATGCTTTCTCTATTTTATTATTTTAATATTTGCAATTTGATTTTTAGTTATACCTTTTTTTATCTTTATGAATACGTATATATATTTATTATATAAAATTGAATATTTCAAAACAAAATATATATTTATTCGCAGTTAATATTTTCAAAACGTTTATACAAATGTTTTGATTGATCTTTAACTTATAATTATCTTTGATATTAACGAATATTTATTACTTCCATTCTACTGAAAGGCGGCTTCAAATTAACATTGAGTCAGAAATCAGTATTATAATACTAAAAATTGTTTACCACAGTACAATAAGAAGCACTGTGAATAGACTATTTAACAAATGAATATTAAAAAACTATTTTTTATAAATTCTATCTGAGTGACTGACATTTCCACATTCACTCTAATAATCTCTATAGGAGCATATTGCCCATTGTTATCAGAATTACTAACCATTAATTGTCTGATAAATAAAGTAAAGATTGTAGCAAATATTTATGTTCCTTTGACTTTATTTATGTTCAATCGTTTTTTGTAATTGAATCAATCTTTTTAAATTTATATTTTTATTGTAAACACTGGCAATTAATTTAAACTATATATATGTGTATTTAGCTCCTTTACATTGAGGAATAGGAAGCGAATTCGATTTTGCTTCTAGTCATGATTTTTAAAGTCTAATTTTGGCTAAATTTTAACTTATTCTATATATATAAGTTAATTTTCCATTACGAAAAAAGGATATTATTATTTATTATAAACGATAAAAATTATTTGTTTCCTTGCAGTGAAACATTTATTGTAGATATGGATAAAAGCAAAGCTTTTGTCGTGGAAAATGACGACAATATTGTTATGTCAAAAGGTGGAACTTTTGTCATTAACAATTTGGGTATGTTAGAAATAGAATATTATGAACGAGTCATATTATTATGAAATCATATATATAATATGTAGATCTATACACTGCGTTTTGCGACATATGATACTATTAAAACATATTATATTTATCTTATTAATATTATTCATTTGCTTATAAATATAAAAA
>JAYRBW010067551.1:0-27978 GCA_036023295.1 Invenusta paracnida | reverse complement strand
GATTTATAAATTGCTCCTTGTTAATTTTTGTGTCCACCTCAAAAAATGAATGTCCTTGAATTTTTTTTGTGTGTACTTGAAATGTCCTCGAATGTCCTCGATTTTTTTTAAACAAACGTGGACACCCTATATTGTGTATAAAATTCCATTAATAATTTGAAAAAGAAAAAAAATTGCACTTGTGAACTGGGCACCTCAATAATAACTGTTTTGTGTATTACAAATTGTGCAAATGTTGCTTTTAACTTTCTGATAACTATGTTTGAACAAGAATCACTAAATAGTTGTGTCCATATATTGTGAACAAATCAACACCAACTTTCTCAAATACTTATTTTCCAAACTCATGTGATTTTAATAGTTCTCTGGCTTATCTATTTTAGTAAATCTGACATACTTCATAGTTAGTAACTAAATCTACGATTTCTGCATTTATTCTTGGCCATTAAAAAGACTGTTTAGCATGTATATTTTACATTTAACAATCCGTAAATTAACTTTGTGTATTAAAAATGTTACATTCTTAGATATATTGTGGATAGGACAATAACTTGTTCACCTTTCAATAGCAGACCATGAGTCTCCTAGAGTTCTTACTTGACATCTTCAAATGACTTAATATTGAGATTAACTAATTTGTGATCACACATGGCCAACACTAAGCTACTGAATGTTTTTTGAAATTAAAAAATTCTGATCCTGATAATTTAGGACATTGAATCATAAAGTCCATCGATTACACCAAGACAATTTGGGAAATTCCAGCATTTCCAGAATGCAGAAGAAATTTTCTGACTTTTCAGAAGAGTCCTTTGCAGAAACTGAGCTTGGATTGTGGTCTATATTATCAGCTTGACCTGTTGAGAATACACCTTTCCAAAGCTGCGGTGGGCAGACCACACCATCTCTTTCATACTGTTTGCAAAGACGGTTTTCTACACTAGATGACATCCTCAGCAAGTGGTCGTACAAAATGCTGAGCCCCTGACTATGTAATCGATCCACAAGTTCACACTTCCTGGTCTCTGAATGCAGCTTCAGGCCAACATAAATTGTCAGATGTGTTTCCTGTGACTTGTTGTGTCAAACACGGCCTTTGAGACTGGCATGTTTAACACAATTGAAGATGAGCAGCTGAGCAATTGTTAATCTGGCATTTCGCTGGAACTTTGTCCGATCTAGCTGGTCTTTAATGTTAGGTCCTTTAAGTAGCATACTCACAAAAGCAAGCAACACACCAGGCACAGATTTCATTTGTTCCTTACGATCTAATTTTCCATTAAACATGCAATCATTTTCGAAAATTTGTCTGCAAACTATACTTGATACTTATGCCAAGCATATGATATCTGGATCTGTGTTGCGGGCTTCCATAATGGCATCTCCAATGTCACGATCAACTACAAAGAGGATTTCATGGCTATGCTTTGTTGTTGCCATCAAATGTGGACAGTTCAACAAGAGTCTCTCCTTTAAACGTGTTCGATTGACTTTAATCTTAGGAAACATTCCAAGATCAACCAGACGTTGGCGATACATCTCAGCAAGGTCAGCAAGACGGAAGACAGGAGCTGTGTCTTGCAAAGTACTGGCTTTGTCAATGTGAGCTATAAGTTCTGCCAATGCTGTGCCATCAAATGATGAAATATCTGTTTCTTCACTGCATTTCTGCGCAGACCTTGCATTGTGAAAAAGTTTAGACATACAAGATTTATGATACTTGGCTTCTATAGCCACCAGATTCACCACCAGCAATTTTTCTAAGTAAATTTTTGTCCTTCAGTTTAATTGCATATTGCCGCACTGTATGATCAATTGAAAATGTTGACACAGTATGAAGATTGCCGTCCATACCATCGCAGAACAGACACGTCCTTTTTGCCTGTTTTACTCTGTTTTCCACTCATTCTCCGAGTTTTGCAAGGAGAGGTTTCTAGTGTATCGTAACTGGGAGGCATACGTTTTCTCCACCTATTAAACTTTAGCTGAGAGTACTCATTTTTACACAGTTTATGCCACCAAGCTTGATGTGCACAAAGTGTTTGCTCAATACCAGATCCATCATTAAGTCTATCGAAATCAATTTTGAGTGGGTTGAAACCAACATCTCGAGCGTCAAGTAGTTCTTGGGTCAATGTATTGTATCCTATTCCTTTGGAAAACAGTTTTTCCTTACCTGACATGACAGTAGGTTCTTGTTTTTGGTTTTGGCAAAGGATACATATGCCCCAGTTGAAATCAGGTTTTTCTACTGCTTTGGAAGCACCGTCTGTTGAAAAAAGCACGATCTTGAACGATTTAGACATCATTAGTTAGTTAGCTTCAGCACCTGAAACAAGAAAGAGATCTTAAGGCACAAGCAATAATGCTAAAATGTATATTTCTAATAGGTATTCTATTATTTGATGAATATAACTATTTAGAAAATTTGTCAAACAACACAAAATTCAGGTGTAGCAATATTAATTTAAAAAAACACTTAAACACAAAGTAATAGACACATTAACAAGTTACTGTGATGACTATAAAGCCATGGGCATAGAAATACCAACTTTAAAAGAAAATAGTATATTATTAGGTGCATATTGACATCCTCAGCCAAATATTAATTCAATTTTTAATCATTAAACAATTGCCATATTGATAAAACAAACAATTTAGTAGTACTAGGTGACCTAAATATTTACCTTTTAAATAAAGAAAAATCTATCATTGAATGTTACAAAGAAATTATATCTCTTGACATTTGCACAGTTGCAACAAGAGTAACTGATAAGAGTGCTACATTATTATATATTATAAAAGATACAAAGAACTGTAATTATAATGAATGAGTGAGCATTATGGTACATTCTTAATACTTGATACTCTGAAAGGATTGAAAATAAATAAAGTTTGTTTAGAAATTAATAAATAATTAAAATATTTTGACTTTCCATTTATAAAACATCCAATTAAACAATTTAAAAAAACATTGGATAACTAAAGCTCCTATTAAGGCTAGCAGAAAGAAAATTATCATTAATGGAAAACTAAAATAGATTAACAATCTGAAAAAAACTTACAAAACCCACCAAAAAACATGTATAAATATCAGACAAACTTTAAAATATTATTGTATATATTTTTAATAAATCATTTTCTTAAGATATTTTTCCTGATTGTTAAAAAAGAGCTCATATTATCTCAATTTATATATCAGGCACAAAATATTAAGGTATTTTATATTTTTATTGTACATTCTAAAAAGTACTTTCAATTTCACAATTACCTTTGAAGGTATTTTAAATTTTGATAAATGTACAAAATTCATACACATGTGTGTCTACTTAATAAATTAATAATAATACCTACCTAATATGTGCCTAATAAATGTAATTTAAATTTATAGATAGGTATTTAGTTTTATATACTCGTGATATCTTACATACTACTTCATTTATTATTAATATTAATTTGTATTCTATAAATATTATTTATTTCAGGAAATATTTAAGTCAAAATTATACTTCATGTGAAATAAATTTTATTTAATAATAATAATTGTTCTCAATAATAAGTAGCCTATTTTTAATACAGATTAAATTTATTTAATCACTAGTTATTTATTTGTCAGTGGCAAAAGTTATTGAAACTTCTATAATATAAACCTGAACTTATCAAAAACAATGTCCTTAATCCGATTCCTTGACCCCGAAAATTTGGAGAGAGGCGCTGAAATCACATTTCTATCTGCCTTATTTTTAAAGTTATAGGCAAAAGTATGTCAAATATGGCGGCCATATTGAAAATCAAGATGGCGGTCACCAGGGGGCATTTCAGATTTGGGTTCTAATCGAAAAATGATCTCACAGGGTTCCTCTATAAGTGTGCCAAGTTTCATAATTTCTTCACAAAATGAAATATTCTTCCGCGTATTTTTCCGTATATAACCGCTGGACTATAATCACGACTTTGCTATCGCGCCTTTACACTCCCTTAACTTTGATTTATTGGTCGTAAAGGTTAACTAAAAATAGGGCAATGTTTAGTCATCAATGAGAGGTGAAAACAGGGTGAGCCGCAACAGCACATGTCAGTCTATAACAGTATCAAAATACTTGGGCTAAATAAGGTTAGGGTTAGGGTTAGGACAATTTTAGACAACAATTATGTCTAAAAACAGAAAATGATTTCACGCTGTAAAATTAAAGGATAAAGTGTCACCAACAACTCCGGCGTAGTGGTAGGCAGTGATTTGACCTCTGTAGTCGTTATTTGAGGCTAATAAGACGCTCCGTCACCATACGATGTTTTCTCCGTTGAATAGGAGCAAGACCACCTGTCTGTAGGAGTCGAAGATTTTGTTCGGTTTTGGCTTGCTCTTCTTTGAACAGTTTAATTGCTCGGAAGACATTTGGGTACGGACGTCCGAGCTTCGTACTTATCTTGTTGTGCCAGGATTCGAGGTGGTTATTTGTGCGTATACTGTGGAAATTCGCATAGTGGGTCCATAATTCTACTGTAAAACGAGCAACCAACGTGTCGACCCATGTCGTAGTAACGTAATCACAAATGCAGGAAACAATTCTGACACAGTACTGATGACAGCTTGCTCAAAATCTATACAGAAGCATGATGGTTGAAACTGGAAGCCGTAGCGCCCACATACCGTTTGTATAACATTGAACAATCGAGTATATGTATGAACTTCTTTAGAAAGTAGCAGTAAAATACACACCGGTATCATTGTCTACATCACCATGACATGGAGCGTATATACCTGCTCGTATATCTCAAGTGAAATTTTGAATGTTCCATCCATATAAACTGTCTGGGCTGCACAAAGATGTCGAAGGTTCTGTTGCATTTCAAAAATAAGAATCTGTCATCAATGCCGTCATTAGCCAATTGGAAGTCACGACCATCTTTTGTTTGCGACCACTCTACTTCGACGTTCACGTCAGCACGTCGATGTAGAAGTTTTGGAAGTCTGCTTGCTCTTGCTCTGTACATAGAGCATCGATGCTTTGTATAGGAGGGAAGTGTGTCCGGCATAGCTTCATTGACCAGATCGATGTCAGCAAAAGCTTCGCGATACATTATTTTTATGGTCTGGAAGGGGTTCTCCTTCGATGCTGTCTTGGCTAATTCAACGGCCCTTTTTACAGCTATTTCAGCGTCCTGAGAAAAGTGCGTATGTTCTCCTTTTGAAGAAATCAAATTTTCGTCTTCTGTTACAACTTAGCTGAAAGTCGTTGTGACAAAAAATTCTCTTCACGAGTTGATTTGATGAACTCCATTGCAAATCAAATATTAAAGCAACGAGTATTAGTATGCCTTTATATGCATTTAATGAATTTAAATTACCGAATACAACTCAGTTGTAGTTTACTATAAAGCTAATTATTGTAGTAAGGCAAACTGATACAGAGACAAGAAAGCAAGATGAGAGTAATCCGTCGTCAGTGCTATTACGTAATTCAATTAACGTTGAACAATAGGAAGGCAGTGATACATAGCCGACTAATGAGCTTCATAAGGTACATCGGAGCGTTAACATGAACGCATTTGTGTCATACAAGCAAGTTTGAATTCAATGCGCTTTGCAACCGACAACTAATGCAGGTCTCTGATTGTCTGAGAGGTAGGGGCTCTTCGCTGTAAAACACATACATTCTACACTCTGGAGCAACTTGAGCCGTGATGCTGTTACCGGTACCAAAATTGCGATGCTATAATCGATTGTGTAGATTACAAGTGCGTTAATTATTATTTTGGCGGTGTCTTAGTCGGATGCGATGATCTGCTCGAATGAACGCGAAAACTGACCTACAAAGATTATATACGTGTCTGCCAAAATTGAGTTGTGAATCGAAGGTAACACCAAGACTCTTTACGAAGTTTAATGTTTTTAGTTGGGATTCGTTTAGGGTGATATGTGTTAATGATACTAAATCGAGGTCAATTTCAGTTCTGAATGAGAAAATTTCAGTTTTTATCGGAATTTTATTTGTGGAGATTACGGTTGAACCACTACATGCTTGGTATTAATGATACAATTTGGTCCTATTTCGGTTATATATGTATATAGCAAAATTCAGGAGTAATGTGCGCATAGTGTGCAGTGTCAAAATACTATTTTTTTATGTAAATTCTTTAAAATATATCATTTTCCCTTGTAACTGTCAAAGAAAAGCACCTTTATGTGGCAAAATATAGTTATTCAGAAAATTAATTTCAACTTTTGAAACTAAACATAAATCATAATTTTCTTTTTTTGGATTAATTCTAGAATATTTTTATTAGATATTTAAGTGTAAATGTGAAAACGTTCAATGAGAATCTTCACTAACTAAGGATTACTCGATTTGTTTAAAATATAGTGGTATTCTCTTTGTTTCAGACAATGTCGGAGGACAAAGACGTGAAACCAGATATCAATATCAATGAGCATTATCGAGTTCAAAGAAGTGATGAAACATGGCGTATGGTCCCTCTTTTCATCTCACTTGATTAATTAATCCTTATTGACGGTTGATCAACTTTCTCTAAAATTGTTTCTCTTTCCTTCAATTATAGAGAAAGCGACAGTCATAGAGACGAGAACCACTGAAAACGATGAAGTGGAGTATTTTGTGCACTACCACAACTGTAAGATGCATACTATATGGAATGTTTAATACCTTTATTTTAGTCCCTTCTTCAGTCTTAATTTAACTGCCATTTGTAGTTGACCGTCGATTGGACGAATGGGTGGAGCGGTCTCGCATCGATCTTTCCTCCAAGTTCACCTCGTCGTGTGAAACTGCTGAGATTCTTCAAGGAAACTCGGACAGCCGTCTCACTCGGAATCAGAAGCGGAAGTATGACGAAATCCACCATCTTTCACGGGTACCTTCGACTTTATTTTTCTTTTTCCCATTGTCTGTTTTTCGCTCCATTTTTTACTTCCTTCTTTTCTTCTCTCTTTATTACATTACCCTTTCTTTAGTTTCATTAACCGGTTGCATTTTTTCTCCTAGGAGTACGAAAACATGGACTCAATGACACAGAAACTAGAAAAAGAACATCAAGAAGTAAGTATGCTACGTATTCAAAGCATATTTCTACTTGTTAGAATTACCTCTCACTAGTGATATTAACCCTCGCCCTCTCAGTTCACTCGAGTCAAGTACATCGACCAGATCCAGCTGGGTCGGTACGAGATCAATACCTGGTACTTCTCCCCCTATCCTGAGGAGTACCGTCGCCTTACAAAACTCTGGATCTGCGAGTTCTGTCTCAAATACATGCGCTTGGAGAAGTCCTTTCTGCACCATCTTGGTCAGTGTCGACAGCGTCGTCCTCCTGGCAAGGAGATCTACCGCAAGGCAGCCATTTCTGTTTTCGAGATTGATGGCAGTGAACATAAGGTGTCCTCCTTTCCCGTCCTTTCCTCTCAGCTTCTTTTGTGTTTTTATTATCCGTTATTCTCTCCTGTTATATTCAGCTCTATTGCCAGAACTTGTGTCTACTTGCCAAACTTTTCCTTGACCACAAGACGCTCTACTACGATGTTGCACCGTTCATGTTTTACGTTCTCTGTGAGGTCGATAAACAAGGCTGCCATGTTGTCGGCTACTTCTCAAAAGTAAGCCGTTTGCTTATTTGTAACATTGTTTTATTATTTTATACGAAAATATACTTTGTTAATTTTCGAATACTTATAATTCAATGAGTAGTAGATATATATATATGTATATAATATAAAATCTTTTTACAGGAGAAAATATCGACAGAAAATAACAATTTGGCGTGCATATTAATTCTACCGCCTTTTCAACGGAAGGGTTACGGCAAATTCCTCATCGCTTTTAGTAAGTTCAGTGTGCAACAAGAATAAGCCAGTCTAATAGTAAAACATGTATGCAAATGGTTTGCTTTATTATGAAAATTTTGTTACGTTATAATCAGACTATTTATATGTTCTTTGTTTCTATTTATTAAACTTATTAGTAACATACTATCATACTGGTAGTCTTGCTGCTCAATTGTTATTTTTTCAGTTTCATCAATGTAAAAATAATTGGATTCTGAAAATCATTTTATTATAAGTTATTGTCATTAGTGATATAAGCGTTTTAATTTTACAGTTTATGAAAATTCTAAATTAATGGAATAGTTTTGTTTTACTGTTGTTTAAATATTTAATTTTGTATTCATAGTAATTAATATATTTTGGTATTTTATAGAAATAATAATAAATGTTTAGAACATGATCAAGTAGTATCAACTCACAAGCCAAGAAGAAAAGGGATAAATTAGATTTAAGAAAAATAACATAGTAATAGCCGTGTGTATTGCCGGACAACCGTTTTTTAATTTATTTAATCGATTCTTTGATTATTGTTTTAATAAATGTACAACTACTTTTATTATAATGGCAGAGATACGTAAGGTTTAAAAAAGAATCAACAACCTTTTGTTAATTTTATTTATTTATTTATTAACCAAAATAGACAACTCTAAACATAATCTTATTATTTTCAGCTTAAGAGGGTATTAAACTCCGACGAGGTTATATATCAATCTTCCAAATGCAAGTGCTAATTGAGAAACGCGGGGATGAGAGTAAACTAAATTATTGGGAATTTTCCCCGCCGCTATGCTACTTGATGAGAATTCCCTCTCTTCTCTTCTGTACAATGATGTCATGTCAATATATTTATAGTCAAGCTCTGGATTATATAGAAACTGGCAGTCACATGAACTCCTTGTTTCCTCCATATTTGCTGGAAAGGGAGGATTACCTCCATTTTTGCTTGAAAGGGAGGATTTCCTTGATTGCGATGTTCTCTCTTTCTCTTTTATATATACCATAGGTGAAGATAAAAAATAAGTTGACTGTATTCCAGGGGTTGTTTAGATCTCTTCTTATAGCTTAGTTTATGATTGTTGTTAAAAGTCCTCGCACCCAAATAGAGAATTTGATATATCTCTATTTGAGGCAAGTGACTTGGGAACTATAGAGGATGCTTTATTTCCTTATCACTTAGTAAATTTTAAATTAGGCTTGTAATAATGTCACAGTTTTACGTAGGAATCGACGTACAGTTATTAAACTTAATCATGGTAGATATATATGTAGACACTACAGTAAGCCAACATGTTAAACTGGTATTCATCATGCGAAACAAGATCCCATGGCACAGAGAATTTACCTCTGCAACCAAAAGGTTCACTTTTATGTTCCACTTTCGACCCGCACCTTGTCAATCTTTCTCTCTGTCTCATGTGCCCAATTTGAACGAACAAAGCAACATAATTTGTCCGCAAACGAGGTCACAATATTCTTATTGATCTAATCCATATTCAGGACACTACTGACGTGGTCTGTCTCCGTGAATCAACAGTATCTATCTCGTGTGTGTAGGTTGATGCCTTTTTATGACCAAAGTAAACAGAGTATGCCACCTCCAGTTCTGATTCGTGTCCTGTTTCAGCTCCTGACCAGCTGACAGTGGTGGGGGAGCGAAGTGTGCTGCCGACGCAATGTATTAGGGACAAAGTCAACTCTTTTCTTGGTTACTTCCTCTAAACAACTTAAATCATAATTGCACTTTTACTAAATAATTAGTATAAAAATATATTGCTTATGAACGTTTTAGCGATTTTAGTTGCAGGACTTGAAATTAATATACCTATCAACATGGTTAAAAATGAATTTATTACAAAAATGTTGAAATTTTTAAATTATGGATACTATCTGTTTTAGTTTCAAAACATGTCTAATGTTAGTTTTCATCCTGACTATCCTTCTCACTGATACCAACCTCTTCTCGCTGCAGGCTACGAACTAGCCAAGATCGAAAAATTGATTGGCTCTCCAGAAAAGCCACTCTCAGATCTTGGTCGGTTGAGTTATCGAAGTTATTGGGAGTTCGTTATTTTCTCCTATCTACTCGAGCACGCAAATGGGAGTGAGGCCTCAATCGACAAAATTAGGTCAGATTCTCTTTTAATAATTATTAACTTCTCTTTTCCTTTATAAATTATTTTCTTCCCACTTTCTTTTTTCACCTTTTCTTTCCCTTTGTTTCCTATTCAATTTCATAGTTTTTCTTTCCATGTTTTTAGATCTTTTTTCTCTTTGCTCCACTCAATTACTCCTTTCAACGTAATACTTTGATTATCTTAATGTAGAAACTGTTTATATATATTTATTTAGTAAATTAGTAAACATGTTCTGAAAAGTTTATTTGTATATTGCAAGTAGATCAAATTCCTTCATTCTCTATAGCCAAGCAACCTGCATCGCCCCTGAGGACATTGTCAGTGTTCTCCAATCCCACAAACTCATCAAATACTACCGTCTGGGCCGCCAAGTGGAGGTCAACCACCGGGAACTGCAGGAGTTCCTCTCCACCTATCAGCACAAGCGACCTAAAGAGGTGGATAGGTCGCGTCTACTCTGGGCCGCGCCGATCAAGACTAACACGAGTGCTGGTCGAACCACCAAAAAGTAGTCACCCGGGGTGTTCTACGCGCTTTGTACTACGTAGTCAATAGTGTTGAAAAGCGGTAGGGAAATAGTGGGATTGGAGAGGAATTTCCAAAATATACATCCGTCATACATCGGCCAGGGGATGTCGAATTCACTCACCGCTAAGATTTATATTAAATTATATTTCTAGAAATTGTCTTACATCATCCACGACTAATGTTTGTCTAATCGATATATGAATTTTTCGTATAATAAACAAAGATTGCAATTTTCTCCCTTAATCTCTCTTTCCCTATAATGTTATTGCTATAATAAGCAAAGATTATAATTTTCTCTCTCCTTAGCGTTTATATAAAGTATACGTAACACAGAATTTCTACCTGATCCAAGAATATTTACTGGAAACATTATCGAGTTCATAGCTATAAAAGAAATGTTACAAATTCGGCCAATGACACTTGTTTTTCCATAGCTATCTGGATTAACCTATATGTGGCTAGCTTTTGCGAATAAGGGTGAATTTCCAGTCTGTAATGTGTAGAAATAAGTGTTTGTCTTACGTTATACCGCGATTGATACTAGGTATCTGTGACTCAGTAAAATACCAGTTTAGCTATTTTTTATTTAGATTACTTTTGGATTGAAGTTAAACCATCCGTAGACTAATCTACATAGGTACATATTAGTTATACTTGCATTTGACGCAGAAATTTCACTGACGTAATATTTATATCTAAGCTACAATGCCGCATGTTTCAATTTAATCAAGTTTTTATTTTTGTCTTTATATTATAAGTATGCCTCAACAGTAATAAATTTATTCTCATCCTTGTAGAATTAAAACTCCAAAAGTTTTTCGATGTCTAATATAGAAGTTTTATCAATAAATATTCAGCTTGTAATTATTTCCTTGTGTAATTTTACCTGCTAAATTACTCACGTTTCTGATTAGATGATTCATTTTATTCAACCATTCAAAATATTCTGAAATGTTTCAAATTCATTCTATGTTTAGCTCTATAGTGTCTTCAATCCTCTAATTCCTCAATTTTTCTCCTCTCTCTCTCCCTCTCTCGTTCCTCTATATTGCCGTTAAGATCTTGGAGTTATGTCTTCCCTTTAATGTTGTTTTTTAATCTATTTATCTGATCTGTATCTATTTATACTTGTATAACGATTAACAAAAGAACAGTACATCTATTGTCCCACTTGTGACATGACCTTTAAGAGTATGTGAGCTATCCTGCATTTACTATAATTCAACTAAGAGTACTAGTTGTTCTGGCTTGTGTGAGCTATCCTCTGAACCATCATATCTTGTAAATAATATGTAACACATCTCTATTTTTATAATACATAATATTTTTGAGTATAATAAACAGATTTTATACTAAACTAACAATACTGCAATTTTTTCTTATATTCTACTAAGATAGTAATTATTATTTTACTAGTAGTTATTTTCATTGTGCATATTACACATATGATAAATCAATTAAGTTTACTATTTAACGGTCTTTGCGTTAAATTATATTTCTATCAGAAGAAATTAAATCACTATTTAACATATACCTGTTAATTTTTTCATAACTATTTAACCTCTGGAACTTTTTCCGATACTTCGCAATAAATCATTCGCACAATTCATGTTTCATGTAATTTGTTCATAAACTTATCACATGATAAATTTAATGATACATTAATAAAAGCTGATAAAGTATTAACCTTTTGGCCATCGTCGTCATATGTTACAGCTGTTTCACTAAGAAAGTTTTACGGATTTATATCCCTATTAGCATGTTTCTTACTTAGAATTATGATCAGTGATTTTTTTGTATAGGTATTTTTTTCTTCGCGTCTAGGTATAATTAAAATAATTTTAAAGTAGGTACTGACTTAATGATTTCTACTGTATTTACGTATGTCCTTGTAAATTCCGGGAAAACATTTAAAACTATTAGTAGACCGAAACAACCTTTTCATGACTATCAAAAGTGCAATTCTTCATTTAGTTCCATGGTTTGTTAGTTGTTAACTACATATTATATGCTAACAACACAAAGACTGAGTTTATAAATACCGCTCCAGGCAACAAAGAACATCTATCTACCTGTTTGGCGGGATGAGATTTCTGTGTCAGTTAGGTACACGGCAGTGAAATATACTCGGTTACGAATAATGTGTAGCGCGACTCATTTACTCCGTGAAAAAAAGCATTACTGTCTCCAACGGTAGGACAGACTAGCTGCTGATGTATGACGTAAGCAACAGACGTCATTTGACCTGAGTATCGGTAATATAAACCTTGCTGCAGTCTAGATGTAGTCGGTTTTCTTCCCTTCTTCTTCTGCGTAAAGCTCGTTCATCGTTGGGCTAAAAATAACCCCACTCGGTTTGTATTTTCCTATGTTTAGGGATGCATTAAAAGGAGTGAAAATGCTAAAATTAATCCGGTTTACTTGCCTTGCTTGGACTGTTTTTAGTTTGAACTGTACTATTTTTGTCTGCGCGATGCGTCGTTTGATAGTCATATCCTACTAACTGACGCACTAGCTGCTATATAGAGATCCCCAGCTATTTGAAGTTAAAAGAATCAATGCGAAATGAGCGTAAGAAAGGTATGCAGGCATAACACTGCGAAATATCTACATACATACATATGAGAGCGATGCGATGCAATGCTAAAGGTATTTGCAAATTATGCGAATAGAGACAAAATACCTGTGTCATATATTATTATTATACATGATAGGTGTGTCGAGCGCTGGTGATATAAAGCATACACGAGCACTATAACTATATTAGTGGCATAGTTACGAGAACAATAAGTTTCTGGCGTTATCATATATCACGAGAAACATAGCATGACGCTATTAATGACTCCTGCAGTGCATTATACGGTGTCTATATATGCCTAAACAGAAATTGTTTGACGTCACTAAATAAAATTAATTTAATTTAATTTGTCACAAATATATTTGTCGCTTCTACATTTAAAAAATCTATTGTGCATTAATATTTTTTCAAATTTCTTTTTATTTTTGTTTAAAATTGATATGTATGTTAATTAACATGATTTCCTTAATTCTTCCATAGTTTTAATGAAAAATGATATTAATTGCATACGTATTTAATATAATAATACATGTTTTTAACTAAATACTATATAGAATCCTAGCTTCTACTATCATTTTACAAAAACTGCGGTTTCATAATTTAGATGTTATTTCTTTAATTCAAACATTGCGCATATGATGCAATTTATTGCAGAAATGTGATGTATACATTTTCTAAACAAAACAGTCGTCAAAAAAAATTTTTGAACAAACAATTACTTATCTGTATAAAATATAGATAAACGTTTAACGGCAAGAACTCAAGTACATATTGTAAATATATTTACATATTATTCATGCATAAATTTTATTTTTTGAACTGTGCTATAGTGCTTTTACATCATAGGTTGATATTTTTTGTTTAACAGAACTATGTCTATAATAAATAGTAAAATCATAGTGAATAAATTTATTAATTCTGGTGCGGAGGTAAAAAATCGTGATAAATTAAATTTAGTTACAGAATTAAACTTTGGGCACCCCCGACAAAACTATTTTCCATAAAGGTGTCTGAGTTAGATATAAAAAATCATTTCAATTCATTCAAATTGGACGTAGGTTATTTATCTAATTGAGTTTAATATTGTATTCGCTAATCCTGTTCTAAAGTCAACTGGCTGTATTTTATTTCCGGACTTAATATAGATTAATATAATTATTCATTGAATGAATTATATCAATTAGTAATTATAAGAAAGTAGGTAATTAATTATGATTAAAAAGTGTCACTGGTGAGATGAAGAATAAATTATCATAATAAATTATTAAAATGTTTATTATTAAAAAAAGCCCAAGCTTTCGCCATTCAACAAATTAATAAAATCAAAATAGTAATTGGACTATTATAGAGAAATGAAGTACAATATATAATAAAAATAATATATAACTTTTTATTCTATAGATTGGACGCTTCGTGATTACGTCCTCTTGTTGAACGGTGAAAGCTTGAGTTTTTGTTTTTAATAGTAAAAGTTTTCAAAGTTTATTGTGACATCTTATTTGTCAAAGTACAGGCAAGTGATTGTATTGCACTTGTTTTTACTATTGCGTTCTGATTTAGTTGTTTTAATCAATAAAACTCATGATTAATATAGCATAATTTACCTTACGAATACTTACATATAGAGTTATAAAAATCTTCTACTATTCCTGCTTAAGAGAATAAAGTTATTGTGAAAATATTTCGAGATTGACTAATTATAAAAACTAAACTATATATCCTACTAATATATATATGCAATAAACATACTAATTTATTTTAAATGCTGAATTTCAATAAATAAACTTTTTAATAATTACCTTTATGCGCAAGCAGTAGGTACTTAATACCCCAGACTGTAATAAATGTTTAAGTAAATGACTGACATCATCCAGTAATCGCTATACATTAAAATTAGAATAAAAATTGTACAAATCTAAGATGACGGCCCGCATATTACACATAAGTCCTAATTGTGTTTTCAATACTAGGGAAATCATTGATTTAATTTTTTATAGGAAGACCTGGAATTATCCGATAATTTTCCAACGTATTGGATTTGTCCTGATTGTTTTTCCATTTTTTATTGAATATAACAGTCTGTTCCTTTTTATATTCTATGTTTATAGTGGTTTTTCTTATTTAAATTCGGTTTATTATAAAATAAATAATAAATTGAGGGCATATTCAGTTATTATTATTATTATTATTAAAGAACGATCGCTTCGTACGTTATACGATTTTAATGAACGGTGGTAAATCACATTCGTTTATTCCGTTCTGTAAATAGATCCTATATAAGATTTTAAAGAACAACACTATGAGGCGTCTTTTTAGAATGATTACTATAGAAAATTACGCTATTTAGCCGCTTGCAATTTAAAGCAATTAACTGAAATATTTCGTTCTTCAATGGGTTATTTTCCCAATCCTAATAAAACAATTAAAAAATAAAAATACTTCACATTTACTAACTGTTCTAACGTATAAAAGTAATACGATATTCAATTATATTTGTCATTATTACAACAAAACGTATAAGTTAATAGAGAAATTTCAAGATATACAATTAATTTAAATTAATCTTTATTCGTAATCTGCTTTATATGTAATTGCAAGAAAATTTCACTGGGAAAAATTGTAATTGAGTTACATTACGAAGAAATTTCCTTTAAGCTATTTTTTTATATTCATCTCGTTAAATGTTAGTTCATAATAACATCTATAAACATAAATCATAATTTATTATTGACTTTCTAGATTAGGTAATATTAACAGCATTTACAAATAATAAATAATTCCTCTTTCCAGCTTAACATTTAGTGAACTAGCTGATATCCAATGAATCATATTATGCGAATTTAATGAAACTGGAAAAAGAAAAAAGTTTAAATAACATTTGATTAATAACCCAATAAATTAATACATTTCACTAAAGCTTATAAAAAATAGTACAAGTTATTCACATATATAGAAATATAACTAATTTAGCTTAACACGATGACTTTTGATATACTATTTAGTAATACCTATAACTTAGTTTAGCTTTTAATTATACTTAATTCAATTATCCAGGTTTAAAGCACAGATTAATTTTGCATTAGTGGTGCATTACTATAGACTTGGTAAAATTAATAATGCAATTGTAATAATTATAGAATTTTATCAACTATTCAAAATAAGTATCTATTAGAGTTTAAATTAAATTAATAAAACCTAAAAACAATCCACTGATTACGTTAAACAGCAAATATAGAAAGCGTTAAAGTTTATTCAATAATTATTGAAATAACAATTGATTATAATCCTAATTGGACAAATATACTATTTATACATAAAACTCTTCATAGTAAAATACATCGCTGAAAAATTTTTGTTTTAATTTAAACAAAATTATAAATCCTATCTGTTTGACTAAAATTAATACAAATTATTCAAAAATTCTAGCTTTTTAATTTGCTTTAAACCTGTATAATTTATTTAAAAAATAGAGATTTATAGTAATAAAATCAGACAAAGCGTATAATTTTGCAATGACGCTAGTATACATATGTTACATAATAATACTTTACAAAATCGAAATATGTATTAGAAAAAAAAAATTGACAATAATTACAAGAAATATGAATGCATTATCAAATCTGCCAACCTTGGCGATCAAACAATCAATAAGGGCCAATAGAAACAGATCAATAACATACATAAATGGAGGATGAAAATATTAAATGGTGCTCCAGATAAATATATACATTAAATATCACGTACAAAAGAGTTTTAACTATTATACAGAAAATACATAAAGGTGTAGTAAAGTCTTTACACTCCAAGATCTGTCTGTTTATTACTGTTTTAGTTAAATAATACAATCATTCAACTAATTCATAAATAGATTGCCACCTACGAATATGTCGTAACTAGTCATATCTTTGGAAACGTCATAATCATGTTCCACTTTAAGTGTATAATATTAAGTTAAAGGTATATTATAAAATTATACAAATAAATTACATTTATACTTAGTTTACATAATTTCATATTTATAATTGCTGAATTTAGATTTAAAACTGAAACATTTATTTGACAATAGAATTAAGGATTTTTTTACTTTTCAAAAATATTATCCATTTTCAAGTTTAATAATTCGCAGAGTACCTATGACTTTAATTGGCACTATCTTTGAATTCAATAATCCTCTAAAACCGATATTTCCGCATTTTCAGAGAATTAGGAGCTATGGATATGAAAAGCAAACATCTAGAGTATCCCAAAAAGTGACAATATCGTTGTTAGACACCACTCTATTATAGTTCTGTAAAGAAATTCAAATAAAATCGATATTTGGAGTTAAGTACTGCTCACTATTTCAATATTAATCAAGCAATAGTTTAAAGTAACGAAATTTTTGTATACTTAATTATTATTTTCGTAATGGTGGTTTCAATTGATGCGATTCCAATTTTATAGGAACGGTGTATAACGGTTTTAGCACTCCCTTTTTAAACAGTACTATCAGACTCCTCACTACTCGAAGAGGACAAAGCTTTGAAGTAGATGTTGACGCCGCTAGCAAGGTCCACTAGCTGACGGGGGAATGAACATGCTTTCAGGTGGTCAATTTCGATGAACTGAATGAACCTCGTCAATGATTGAGGTAAAGGTAGTCCTGCAACTTTGCTTCTGAAGTTCACACCACCGATCTGTCTTCTCAACTGATTCCGAGCGATCATCTTGAGCGACAGAGGTTCGGCTTTCAGGAAGAGACACTGTTTCCGAAGCATCTGAAGACGGGAGTTGAATTCCAGACGTTTGTCCGTGTACCGTTTGGTGTATAGCTTGCGAATGTGAAGGTTTTCGAGGTTGTCTTCAAATTCGTTGGGCGTAGGGAAGGAGCAACGCATTGCGAGGAGGTTGATCATGAGTAAGGCGGTTTGTTGGATGATTGGGGGGAGTTGATGGGTCCTACAAGAGTCTATTAAAGGATGACAGAGCAAACAAAGGAGGATTCCGAACCAGTTGTAACACGGTGAGAGGAACTCCATGCACTCGAATTGAGAGAAACCATGCTGTATGAGGGAGCGAAGGATCCCCAATTCAAGAGGGCCTTCAAGAGTGTCAGGGATGTCTGGAAAATGGGCCCCAATGTTCGTGAAGTCGCTGAGATAACGGTTAAAACTGGCTGCAAGTAAATTGAACACAATGACAGAGTCGAGTCTGTGGACATCTACACCGCTTGTGAGCACCAGTGGAAGTTGTTGATAGCACAATGCAAGCTGAGTTGTGACCGTAGTAGCCAAATCCTCACTCCCAAGAGCTTCGTACACACTCGCGAAAAAGTAGTCCAGAGAGGACTGGTATGTGTATTTTCCTCGGGTCCACAACTTTTTGTAGGGTGATATGGTGGGCTTGTTCGTGCTCGGGGAACATAGTGATGTCCAACGACGACACATTTGCGGCCTATTGGGGTCCAAACCTGCTTGAGCTAGGAGAGGTATCACACACCATTGTTTACAGTCAACAGCCCAAAGCACGGGACTGCACTCTTGGCTGAAGTAGACGAAGGAATCACCTCTCTGTTGATGGGGCTGTAAGTTGGAACAGGTATGTCGACGACGGATGGTAATTGTATAGGTGTGAGGACTACGAATCTTGCCAAGAGCACGTTCTACAGCCTCAAGGTCACCGGATTGAATTGCAGAGGACAGTCGATCACCCAGGTGGATGCCAATAGCATCTTCGGACTTCTGTCGACTACCTCCACCACAGAAACACGCCGCCAAAACGGAAGGTGTAAAACGGCGGTTCCTCCGGCTGCTCATGGCTGCACCTCCGCTAGATTTCAGTTTCAAAAGGCATAAAAGAGGCCAGTGAATCTGTGCTGTACAGCTAATTTGTAGGTATTAAAATGATCCGAAAGAACACGTTTGTTTGTGGAAGAAAATGTCTACAAATTCCTGCTAGACGTACCTATACAAAAATGGAGCCGTTAGCCTGCTAACAAAACAGCGACGTTACTGCTTGCAACAGACTAACCTACCCGTCAGAGAATGCAAGCTTTCCTGGTTGCGTTGACTTCTATGGTCTACGCTGCCAATACAATCGCGCGAAGGAAAAAAATCAATACTGTAGACATTGATCGAAGCAGTTTGAGGGCGGAGCTTTCTTGTGTGTACAAACAGCAAGCTATATAACTAGAGGGAGAGAGAAAGACAGAGAGACAGATCGATAGACTTACAGACAGCCACTCGCTATCTGCTATCTGCTATCTGTTGAGCTAACGTCAGAGAATGTTTACGTCGTAGATGGGAGGGAGAGAAAGAGAGGAGAGGCAACATTGCTACTGGTGGAATCGGGTTGAATTCTTTTGTAGGTTTATAATTCCTTCTGGTTGGTATGTCCCGCGTTATATGTGTATCGAATGTAATTTGCAGTATTCAGAAAGCTAGAGGCGTGTTGAGTTGGTCGGTAGACATATAGAATTGTAAACATGGCTTGAAACGTAGTGAAACATGCGTTGGTCTTTATGACAATTTACCTGCTTCGTGTTATAATATTGTAATTTGTGATTATATACGTATTGTTATTAGTTACGTGCTTATAATAACAATATTTATACTTAAATAATTTAAAACAGCAATACATTTTTGAATAGGTATATGTTGAATAATTACAAATTTTATAAATTATTTATCAAAATATTTTGTGATTTTTAATAAAAGGGCATTCTCTTGAACTATGTACCCTTTTGCGTTTTCCAAGCTGTATTACGTATTTAGTTTTTACGAAAATAAATGTAGTAATCTTTTTTATCAACTTAATCATAAATTTGGTTACGGATGAGGTATTTATTCAAAAAAATATGTGTCTTAATACATTTAATTATCTAGTTAAATGGCAAAAAACAATTAAGAAGATATAAGACAATAGGGGCGTTTCCTATTTCATTATTAATATCACATTTAACCGTTAACACTCAGCTACGTTTAAATATATATTTTATTGGATTATTGGGCAAATTATGTGTCACAGTTCAATAAACATAAAAAATTCAGTAGTTCGATCAATTACATAAAATAATAAAATTTACCACAAATAAATATATGCAGGACTTTTGTTATAAAAATTATTGTGCATTTTTTAAATAAATCAATTTGAATACTTTCAATTAATACAAAATAACAAATCATAAAGTTAAAAACAGTGGCAGTAGGGCCATTTGGTGGTATTCTTGATAATATGGGTGGTTTTGCAGCTTGTTATACATATGCGCTCGACCAAACAAAGATATTATATTAATTATATACATATAGTATGGTAAAGAATAGTATACTATATTATAATAAATAATATTTTCTATAATAAAATATTTATAGCATACCTAATATAGTTAATCTTCCTTTAATTTGTAGTAGACACCACCAGCATTAAGCGCCCCAGTTACCACCAATTATGTACAGTACCAACACAGTTTTTGCTCTAGAAATAGAATTACTACATGGCCTTGATCATTCATCCATCATAAAAGTACTGTTATTTTTGTGATATTATACTTCTCACTATTAAAGAATTGTTAGACTCTTCTCACACCCAGTACTATATCTGAAAGTCACAGATGTATTAATGTACTAGAAAGTCTTTCTACTAAATATTTAACTAAATACTTACTAAATACATACTAAATATTAGTACTAAATATTTTAATAAACGCTTGCTGTAATCCGATTCTTTAAAAACTCCCCATGACTCATTTTAGCTCGGTAATCTCATGTAAAAAGAAAACAAAGAAAAAAATTTCAAACGGCATAATTACTCACTTCATGCACAGGATTTATATATGTACATGATGTATATATATATATATATATATAATTTCAGAAAACAGGACAAGGATAACAACAAAATTCTATAAAAATATGTTTGATTTGCGAGTTGGGTGCAAAAACCAATGATCGCACGAAGTGGAGCTGACCCTATAGTCTGGCTTTTCCAGGATCAGATCACACGTTTATTCTTAATTTAATATTTTATTTCTATAATTATATTCATTCATGGGTCAACACGGCGATAGAGAACACGTGGCCAGTCTCAATCTCCGCATCGTACAGATACGCTACGAGCCAATGGAATCACCAAAGCCATATGATGTCTGTCTCATGACCGACACTCCTCCATCGGGAGAAGTAGTAGCAGCAGTTTCAATGGTGACTCTTACTGTTCAGAGAAGAATAAGGTCCTTGCCACGCCAAAGAAATCAGCTCTAACTCGTACAGATGTGTTTCTGCGGGCTTCAGCAATGGATCAGGGAGTGACTGCTAAGTATACAACCATAATATGTTAATCTTGTCTTCCCAAACACTAACTATCCTCTTCCTCCTTCTCCATATTTTACTTAGTATTTAAAGATTAATCCAGTACGTACTATATGCCTAGAAAATATTCAGATAATAATGGCTCTATACTAGTCACTTCTTCTCATTGTTGTGCTATTATTTAAATGTTTTGTCAGCAATTATACTTTTTATGTATCTCTATATTTATCTTGACTTCTTATTTAGCCTTATTCATCTGGGATATATTTCTTTCTTTTTTATATACATATTATTTAATTTAAATTTTTGAAAATAAATAAGTATTTTTCATATTAGTACATATTACTCGATGCATTAGTAGCTGGAACCAATAAAATTAATTTCACCAGTTTATTCACTTCTGAAATGATTTCCTTTTGCTCTGATAACATCTTAGCTGGTGCGCTATCAATAGCATACCACGCCAAGAATTTTTCCTCACTGTCCAACACTGACCTTATTGGGCATAATATACCCAAAATCCTAGGAGTTTGTCTTTCAAATTTTGTAAATATAAAAATACGGCGTAGTATTTAAAACAAATGATGCTTCTTAAATGAACTTTATCGGGGAAGGGGGCTTAAGCCCTGCAGGAAGCCCATGTCGTCTCTACATATTTAAGAATACGCTACGTTTACTGGGAAATTGTCTTAATTGTGGAAGAAGAATTATTTCCCAAACACTGGCTTTTATATGAAAATCAAGGCTTTTAAAAATGTAAAATGATTCGCTTAACGAATTATATTAACTATACTACAAAACTTCACTGATTTGAATCCAATTCCAAATTCACTAATTTACCATTAGAATAATTTTGTTACCACTAAATCAATTTAATAAATGATATAAACATTAAATATAAATTAATAATAACCCAAATAAAGAATTTATCAACCTGCCTTCGATGCTCTATAATCCATCAGTCTTAATTACAAATTTAGATTACAATAAATAAAATTAGTACCTAAGGCATTTCAGAGGAAACTCTACACACTTATATTTAATTATATTTATAAGTATTAATTCATGACACATACTAGTGTTTACTAATAAAAATATCTAGTAGTATATTTATAAAATATACTTATACATAAAAAGTATATTTATAAAAAATTTTATTGTCGAACTGTAAATAAAACAGTTGAAATCTACACAAAGTTGTAGATTTTAAATCTCAAAATATAAGTAATCATTTGATAAAGAAACAAATCAATATAATATTATAGGCAGTAAATCTACATATAGATGTCCTTTTTATAAGTCTATAGATTTCAATATACAGAGTATATATTATATTTAAGTTGTGTAATGTAAATATGTATAACACATCGGTATTTAGAATATAAAGCTAGTAATTCAGTATATTCACATTATAAGAATGGAACATCACACAAAGACAAATTTATTATCTCTATATGTGGTTTTTTAACTCTATCCATATTGGGATAGGGGTGATTTTAATTTATGGGGACCACGTTTTTCTTGTGATTTACAAGTATAGCTTCTAATAAACTCTTCTTCGTCAGTGACGTCTACATTCTCTAATTTGTTTCTCCAGTTAATTATTGCTATAATATCTTACAAACATTGCATTTTATTGTGCCCTATTGTTCTCCATTATTTTTTATGGTCGCATTTTTTTATACAAACGAAACTCCTCTTTATAATGGTAAACAAAATATATCCTTTTAGAGAGGCAGCTCATCCGCAATTTACAGTGGTTTATTTATCATCTTCTTCTATCATTCTTTGGACATTTTGGCTTTTTTCTACCTTAATAAGATATTTCTTTCTTTTCTTTCAAAATGTTGTCTTGTATGCCATCTTTGAGTTACATGCACACCAAATGAACTTTTCGCAATATGTATTTGAATATGATCTTGTATACTTGAACTCATTTCTTCGTTGCGTTTCTATGCATAACGGCATATGTTTCTTTCAATGAAATATAATTCACATTTAATAGAAATAACATTTCCAAATTGTACACAAACTATCGCATGCTATATAAATATTTATAAATTCAAATATATCTATCGACATAAAATTGAAATAATGTAAAATTTTAATAATTCTAATATATTTCTAATTTGTGTTAGTTAAATATCCATAGATTTAGGCCTATAATTATAGACATATTCACAATAGAATAATATTCTGCATGCTGTATTATATTTGTATCCTAATAAAATTTAACAAAAAAGATTTTTTCGGCGTCAAACTTATATTTATATCAATAGTAGTATGGATGTGTGACTCCAGATCAAATATCTAACTCACCCCACAAATATAAGGCCGACTGGGGTAGTATTTTGTATCCAATTTATCCACTCCATCAAGTAGCTTGGTAAAGGGAGGGTTAGACCGTTGAATTTTCCACGGAATATCCTGTTGATACACGTCTATAAACAGGAGAGGGGAAAATGCTATTTTTAAGCAAGAAAACATGTGTTAGAGGGTAAATGAGTGAGATCGTACCATGTTGAGAAGGAGAGAGAGATCAACCTCGCAATAGCAAAACAAGAGAAAAAATGAGCAAACTTTCTTCATCTCACGTCTTTTGAGGGCATCAACCAATCAAAACTTGGTGACATTTTCTTGATCTTTGATTGGTTCAACTGCATAAACATATAGCCATATATGGTAATACCAATATACCTACCATGTATGATACTCAACTAAAACACCGTTCTGTTATGTTAGTAGTAGGCCCCAGTCAGGCTGGTAAGACAACATTTGTGGAGAAACTGATTAAGCACAGAGATGTGCTTTTTGATATCCCACACCACACAGTACATTGGTTTAGTGGGAGACAGTATGAGCCGACCATAAAACTTAATAACCTAGGAGTATATGAAACGGAACTGCTCGATTCATTTGACATGGTAAAACTTCACGATATGAATATATTAGACGAATTAATGATGGAGGCATAAAACTACAAGGTAGTCAGTAACTTGTTTAATCGACTTCTACACCATAAGCCCTGCACGATAATATCCATTACTCAAAATCTATATAGCGGCGGTAGAGAGAACCGAATAGGGAGAACCACTCGATAAATAGTCAATATATGGTGCTATTCAAATCTCTGAGAGACGCCAGTCAGATTGAATGTCTGTTTACACAGATGTATCCAGGCCAAAAGGGCTTTCTCACTGGTGCATATAAAGATGCAGTAAACATACACCCACACTATTACCTGTTTCTTGGCATGCACCAAAATACTCCCAAGGAGCTGCGCGTTCTTACATGTATTCTACCGGATGAGTTTCCTCAGCAAATATCTCCTACCAAAGTCATCCAATGCACTGGTCTATAAACAAAAGCTGTCCCATTCTTTATAGTAAATAAAAACATGGCTAGTGTTGATATGAGTGGTCATTTTCTTCATAAACTTATAGTAGGGGGTTATTATAACAAAGAGAGACGGAAATTAGTTAAGCAAGCCAGTTGTCGTCAGTTGAAAAATATTGTTGCGCTATTGTACAATATTATGAAAAATATTAAGAGCAATGATAGGACACAAAGAGAGTCCGACTGGATAGACAAACTCGTGAGCACGTTATCAGACACAAAGACAAACAAAGAAGGTTTGTGAATTCCTGTTGCAGTCCAACACTCCATAAAAGAAATCGAGTTAGCAACGAGCCAGAGGGTGTGCGTCACATTAGAAAACACTTGGAGGTATACAAAAGGGAGGCGTCTTTCATCTCCTTCTCCCTTTACTCGCTTTAGCATGGAAGGCTGCACTCGCAGGTGCCGTATCAAGTAATGTCGGATTTGAAGTGAAAAAGCTGTTACAGTGATGTGGCACCTATCGCTGATGCCTATCTTCGTATGATAATAATAAGTGAGGCGGATTTTAATCGTTCAATGATGGGGAGTGCTACGGAAGATAGTCACCTGCCTATTGATCAGGCACTAAAGCTCTATGTCTATACTCTGCATGAGAAAAGAAAACGGAAGAACAAAGAGTCAACGCTAGGTGTCTCCCCTCCCCCTCCTCCTCCATAATCACCTCTATCTCTATCAATAATCTAGCGGAGTATTGACAAGTTCCCAGCTCAAATACGCACTCGAGCACAATTATTCTCATTAAACTAGTGGTAAATGGAGTCACATTTCGAGACTTTGAAGGAAAAGTCTTACTGTGTAACCGCCCACTTGATAATATCTTCATCATTGATTTAAATTACTATGCAGCCCTTGCTAATAAGAGCAGAACACTCTTACCATCTGGCTGGCACCAGTGCAAGGAGGTTTGAACAGACATGCAATTAAGATATCCACCAACATGCCTCCTACTGCGCGAAAATTAGTCTTTGATGAGCAGAGACGGTTGATAAAGTGGACCAAAAGCGGACTAGATACTTCTTAACGCCTACAGATAACTATGATGCATTATAAACATGTACTCTATTAGATACCTAAGACAGTAATGAATCCACTTAGTTGCTGTTTTAAAAATTCCACAGACATTGCTGATGGCCTTCAATCGATATTGAATGCAACAACTCATGCTGTACTCCACCCACAGTACTACGACGCATCCTTTCCGAGCTCTTACGGAAGGATAGAGGCATTTGTAAAAGCAAACAAGTTACCAACGAAGGAAGTAATGAATTTGTTGAAGAGTCAGTAGGCGTACACCCTTACACCTTTATAAACCAGCGAGACGAAAATCCCTACGCTGACGCTATATGGTAAAGAAAATAGACATGCAGTGGCAGGCGGACTTGGTGAAGATGCAGGTATTCTCCCGAGGAAACTGGGGTTATCGCTCCTACTGATAGTGATTGGTTGCTTCTTTCATTATGCTTGGGCAATACCGCCCAAGATAAGAGAGGATCGACACTTGTGTTTGCCTTTAAAAAGTTATTCGCCTCAAGCGGTGGACGGGTACCCCATTTGCTACAGACTGATTAGGGTCTCGAGTTTTCAAACCGACTAGTACATATTATCTCAGTGAAACTTATGGAGTGGAGTTATTTAGTGTCAAGTCTGCACACAGGGCGGTCCTAGTCGAAAGATTTAATCGTACCTTGGATATGTGGCATGCTTTTACTAAACAGGGTACATACAAGTGGTTGGAACTACTTCCTAAACTATTGACTTCCTTTAATAACAGTCATCATCGTATACGTTGTGCGCCAAGTCAAGTAACTCCTGATAATGAGATAGATGTCTGGTTACATGGAGAAAAGCCTACCTAACGGAAACCAAAGTATAAACTCGGCGAGCCGGTGCGAATTTCTAGACACAAAGCCACATTTGAAAAAAGCTATGTATCCAACTAGAGTGAGTAAGAATTTCTGGTTCACACTGTCAACACAAAGTACACCCGCGTCACCTATACACTGCGTTTTCTGTCTGGCAGTATAGTGAAGGATACCCTTTATGAACAGGAGATGCAGAGAGTGAGTGCACGTGATGAAACCTATCGCACAACTATAATTTGTATAATTTTAGATAAAAACTCGGCAGCGAATCGACCATTTAAGTTTGGACTTACCTTTGAAACGGAAAAGGTAGCACCGCTTACAATTCCCGATGGATACTACCAGTCACCCGAACTGCTTGTGTAAGAAATCAATAAACTTCTTAGGAATGATAAGAATAAACATCGATTTGAATTTATTGCATCAAGTAATAGGGTTAAATTTTGTAGTATGAGGATAAAAGTTCAGTTAAGATGGATACTGCAGTTCTCAATGTACTGGGTTTTACTAATGCTATACTTGAGGAGAACAAAGTCACCGAGTATGCTCCAAATCTTTGGAGGGGAATCTACATATATAAACATCGATTTGAATTTATTGCATCAAGTAATAGGGTTAAATTTTGTATGTATGATGATAAAAGTTCCGTTAAGATGGATACTGCAGTTCTCAATGTACTGGGTTTTACTAATGCTATACTCGAAGAGAACAAAGTCACCGAGTATGCTCCAAATCTTCGGCGGAGAATCTATATTCTCTATGTATACTGTGACCTATGTCAGGAAACATATGTTGGCAATGTGCTTGTACCCTTTCTACGTTATACGGTTAGTTATAATAGCGAAGAAGGCTTTGGACAGAAAATTACCAATCTATATGGTTAACCACTATATGTCCCTCTCACCAAGCATACAATTAATAGTAGATATTGAAGTAATGTTGTGTGATGATGCAGGGCAGATAGTCTCCTTTGTTGAAGGTAAGACAGTACTTATCTTTCATATCCACTGTCGAACAGAATAAACATACATGCGCATACACACACACCAATACACACACCAATTCTTGCTTATACTATGACAGCTGCAGCCTTTACACTGTGATGATGGGGGCTATTCAGGTGATGAATTGGTGGAAGATTCTCGTGAAATGAATTCCCTACTAAGAATAGTACTCGCTGTGTAAAAAGTCTGTGTGCACGCTATACAGACAAGTACAGTTATGGGTAGGAGAACAGCAATAGGCTAGTTGTTCGTTATTATGTTGAACCAATCATAATTCTTCATTTATCAATTTAAACTTTTGTGGTATACACTAGTTTACAATTGATTATTTTTATTCTTGCTTTGAA
>JAYRBW010067540.1:0-27978 GCA_036023295.1 Invenusta paracnida | reverse complement strand
GCGACACGCCATAATGCAACACTGGATCAAATCCTTACCTCAAAATCAATCCGCCACCAATTCAACACACCGGACATTGGCTCCCCAATTTCTACCTCCGATCACGCTTGCATATTCATGTCTCCTTGAATATGCCGTTGGTTGATTTGGTGAATCCATTTATTAGTTTAGTGTGCCTTGACTATTGTTTAGGGGTTTTCCAGTTCAACGGATGGCAGGTGTGGGTACTGATTAGTATTCGTCGCATTTTGGAGTACACCGGGAACATTGTATTCATCTCCATTTGGATAGCTTGTGCATAGTTACAGAGATTAGGTTGATTCTTATCTTACTTCTGTTTTAGGTGCCTTAATGATATCTTTCCTGGGATTAGAGTCGTGAAGTCGTAGGGTTTTCTCATATGCAGTGATGGTGTTTATTTAATGACAGTTACTAAGGATTCTGAAGCCAACAATGCAGCCTGCTATGAGACCCGTGAGAGTGACCACTGGACCAAAACACATGTTGGTCAAATTTCATAAATGACCGTATCAGGCGCGGGCGCGGACGCAGATTTTCAGCGTCAGTAAAGAAGTTGTTCGATAAATCATCATTATTTTAAGACTGAAAATTTCCTCAACTTTTCCTTATACAAATATTAGGCACCTATTTTGAATAATAAACAATAATAGATTATGTCATATTTATTCAGCATAAGAAACTCGGTGCATAATTTTCAATTAAATTGAATGTTACATAACCTACCTATAATACATTTTGTAAAAACGTTTAAAACAATAAATAAACAATGGGATCAGTATTATATTGAAACCAGTCAATTAATATTGATTTATAAAAAAAGCATTCAACATATTTATAAATTAATAATTCATCTTATAAATAAATAAATGAGGTAATATTCCACTATTAAAGCATAGATATTAATTATAGATATAAATTAGGTATGCTAAAGTTAAATGAAAATTGAAAACAGAATCTCAAAAAAATCATTGCTTAGGAAATGTTAACCCCCCTCTGTATCCGCCACTGGTCATGTATTCCGACCTAATCCAGCATAGATGGCGAATGACGCTAACATATTGGTGGATAGGCCTGCATTTGTTGCCACCTTTGCAGTATACCAATACGACTTTTATCATGAATACGAATCATGTTAAAATATTTTTAAATTTTCTTATGATCTTCCCCACACAGTTGTGCGTGAGTAGATTTTCCTCCTTAAATTGTCCATAGTATGCATCAGCTAGCTCATGATGATGGCTTCCAATACTAACCATTAAATAATCTCTATTCGTCATTCAATTAATAAAGGTATTATGACGACGAAAGCGTTACAAGTGAAATTACGAAATAAATGAAGCGATCGATTAAGCTAAACCAATACATCGATTCACCTAACATCTCAAATGTATCACTTTAACACAGTGAGTACAGCTCAGCAATCGATAAATCCACATTAATCGATATGGTTTAATATTAAACCATTAAACCATTTGTGTATATGATTAAAAAATTTAACTTGAATGTTTAATAACAACAGTTTTACAATACTTTGTACAGTAGATAAATTATTGACACACTCCGTAACATAATTTTATGCCTTAATCATATATAATGAAAAACCACTGATTTTGTGAGGTGACAAAGCGGGATTTTTAGCGAGATGACATACCTTTTCAGAGGTTTCAAACTTACTCGAAACTATATTTATTATGCTACTTGCAGAAAACAAACAAAGAGACTTACGATAATTCTGAGGAGCCATCTTCTGGCCTTGTAGTGGAGACACCGGAGGGGGTTGAGGAAATAGGCGACGAAGATGATACTTATGGAAATGGGGGCCAGATAGGAGGGCGCTTCTAACACTGGACTAAAGATGAAGAGTAGGACAGCTGAGGCCCACACCACTGCCAACATTCCAGAGATCTAGAAGAGAAAGACAAGTTTCAGTAGAGAAGGCAGGTTATACATAGGCAGTACATCTATACCTTACAACATCCTACACATTATAATGAATGAAGGAGGAACTCTGAAGAAATCTTCCGTTGAAAAGGAAATCAATGAAAAGCGTAAAGTTTGGCGGTAAACAACAACAATTATTGGATAAACCAAATAATGCAGCATAAGGTTATTTTTTTTTTAATACACAGTGTAGGCTAGTTAACAAATAATTTTGTAATCATAACAATATTAGAAAATAAAATAACATATAAGCATAATAAGAATATAATATTATTATATATTTGTTTAATTTAAAATGAATATAACAAAAAAATATTATTAAAAAATGCCATGCAAAAGTCAACCGATTTCAGTAAACTCTCTTTTTTTTAAATATCGATTTTCATCATAAGGTTTTTATAACCAAAACACGGAGGAGATTTAAAATGTCTGTTGTATAAAGAATGCACATAAAGATAAAAATAGTTTAGTGCTTATAATTACATAGATGCTTAGATTACTTATGCTCATACGCAGTTTTTTCATAATATTTTCCAGATAATACTAAAAACGTTTATAAGACATACAAATATCAAAAAACCAATAAAAATAAAATGAAAGCTTAGAGAAGAAACATTTGTATTGTTTTTTGAAAAAGGTTAAAAAAATGTAAGTTGAGGTTAAATATGCAAATTATAGTACGCTAAGATATCACACCGTTGAATGTTACAAGGGATGACATTGAAAATCTTCTTAAATGGTAATTATAAATTATTTTATTTTATTGTTAATGGTTTACCATTAAGTGGGCAATATTTAACCATTAACTTAAAGTAATACTAAACATTTAATAGAAATATAGTTCTTATCGTATGCTTTTTAAAAGTTATTTGAAAATGTCGCAAAGACATTGCGTATAGTGGGAATTAAAATGTTACTTTGTTTTAATGTATAAATTCGCAATGTACTGGGCAATCTTGATGTCTTACAATCTACACACCAATGGACGATTTCTCAGAAAGTGTGTTATATAAGGCAACAAAGGAAACTCACCCGGAAGACATTACAATGACAAGATACTATTGTAAAGAATATGACTCAAGTATACATGAAAAAAAAATACAAAACTTAGATATTTCTTTGGACGTTGAATGTATAAATTTTTGAGAAGATTTATGTGCCTTCAGGTATATTTATCAGTTTTTTATATTAAAAGTAGTAGAACTTGTTTTATAATTTTTAGTTACTTTACAATTAAAAAACTTTGCCAATTTTTTTCTAAATGCCAGACCTATTCTGCTTTTTATGGAGTTTATCAGTGGCATGCAGAGTACAGAATTTAGTATCGAAATTATTCAGTCGATTAATTGATATTTTCGATCTGAGTCATTAAAGAAGACATAATGTTTTGGCTAAACATCACTTATTATTACTTTAGAACTTTGTTTTTAGAAGTAAATAAAGTTTAATATTAATCTTTTATTAAATTAGTTATCAAATAAATTTTATTAATAAAAGTGTCTTAAGAAATAAAGACTTTTGAGCAGTAGATAGGAGAAAATATCAATTTAAAATTAAATTAAAATAAAGATTCAAGACTCAAATCAAGTTGCAACAGTCAATACTGGTTTCAGAATAGTTTAAGCAAATAACTATATTTTAAAAGCTAAAATTGAATGGTTTAATAATTCAATTAAAAAGAAAAAACTATGTTCCACAGTTCTAAAATATTAACATTGCTTTGAAGATAATACTACTGTATTAACAAGATAACAAATAATATTTTTAACAAACGACGTTACATTTGAATAGCCACTCGAAAAAGTATGTGCAAACATATTTACAATATTTCCTAGATATTTAGCTATTGATGAAGTCTTATTAAAATAATAAGAGCGGTTGAATTGAAGGTTTGATTTGGTAAGTTTTGTCATGTTCTACGCAAACTATTGCAAACGACTTGAAACCAGCAAACACTCAGTCAGCAAAACAGAAGAGAAATCTCCAAAGAAAAATACTCTTGAAGCAAAAGAAAGCAGCCATTTGCATAATTAATTTTATCGGAATGATTTCAATGAAGACTCAAACCGCCAAAGGAATCACACACATTGTCTTGAGGGTGGTTTTAGAGAAAGAAAGTGTTTATCAAAAGTTTTCTAATGACACGTAGGCAAGCGCTAGGCTTTATAATATTTTGATTTGTTTAACGCTACAGGATTGGTCAAAAGAGTGAAGTTTAATATGATTTATGGTTTAAAAGAGATACGCAACATCGAAAATGCTCTGCGTCAATAAAGGTGGAATAAGCATAGGATAAATTTAATCACACCATAAGTTATCACGTAATAATGGATAGTATCAATTTGATTACAGCAGTAAGTAAGCCTTAAAATATTTTTTTAAGTATCTATAAAACAATATCTTGCAATAAATATGTATCTTACTTATAATATTTTTATACAGAAGGAAACAATTAATGCAACTAGTAATTTAGTTTTTTCTACAAAAATTATATGGTAGTATATTCTTTTTGTTAATAACTTCAATTTATATAATGTGAAACCAATTTTGCCTCTTTTAGGCGTCAGATTTAGAGTTCTTAAAATTTAGAAAAATGAAGTTATAGTTGGTTTTAAGTTACAATGCTTTAAAATCTTTATATGCTTCAGTAAAAAAATTAAACTGTTATGTCGCATCATTAAAAATATATTTCCTATGATATAAATAATATATTTCCTACTTGTAATTGAAATAATTATTAAAATTAATACATAAATTATTATAAGTTATGCGTAAAATTGTAATTATTGTACATCAAGAGTATATAAACATATAAAGTTTAATATGTTTAACTGCAGGCAATCTTCTTGGTCACCATGAGTCTTATCTCCGCCTCAAAAGGGGCAGCTTTTTATACAGGAATCTCCTCCTCAGATGCTATAATAAAAGAAAATCTGCCAGACACAAACTACCGCCTGCCTGCTGATGGAAACGTTTTTCCTGTTGCAAATCAGGTTCTGTATGATCAGACTCCGACGGAAAAGGTAACTAATTCTAATTCTAAATTTACAATAATAATAATAAGATAATTAATCTACCATTTGATTGACAGTGACCATGTTTCCCATATCACATTCATGAAAGCAAATATGTTTTAATATAAAGTATAACAATAAGAAGTATTATTTGAATTATTAACACTGTCAAAATAATCAATTATATGACTAAAAACAACACTCTTTAACACAATACAAAATTATTGAGAAATACTTTGTATATTATACGAATATAATTCGAATAACTTAAGTCAATAACATTGCGTTTTAATAATAATATAGGAATGATAATAATTTTCATATTGACAGTTTATAGTATAATGTACATAGAAAACCTTATTAATTTTATCTTATCTTAAGAATTACGAATGGTTAAATGCTCGACGACAGGGATGGAGAAGACGGAACCATGACAATCTTTACCCGGAGTACGCTAAACGAAACACAGGTCAGACGAAGGGGAAGTTTGTCTGGAGGTGAGTACAGCAATATTTTTAATCAAAATAATATAGTAATTACTAACATGTAAATTTTTTCATAACGTAGTTTGCAGCTCAGTCATTTGTGAAACAGAAAACTGAAGTGTCAGTTTTAAATTGAGTCAAAGAAAGCCATAAATAAATGTACCTACTTATAGCAATATAATTATCACTGATCTAAGTTAAATTCAATAAATATGTTGTCTCGTATACTTTCAATATTAACGTTTCAAATTATATTTGACATATTTCTAACATTGATGATTGTTGATAATGTTAACAATTTGTGAATATAGTTTTAGTATTTTCGAAAGTAACTGTAGAACCCAATTTTAATTGCTATCAAAGTGTAATAATTTATTTCCCGTTTATCTAAACAATTGAAGACAAGAAACATAATTAAAATTATATTTCTAAAGATAAAAAATCATTAAATAACAATATAGAAATATGATAAATTCCAGAAAAAATATGTCCAATAGGCTACATTATTATATCATATAATAATGTAGCCTATTGGACATATTTTTTCTTTTTTTTATGTATATATAAATAATTATATCATATCATATAATATGATATGATATGATTATTTATATATACACATATAAGAACAATAAAATATATATTCTTTTTATTATTTAAGATTTTAAGCAAAATGTGAACTTGCGTGTTTTGTAGCATAACATTTATATTACAAATGTACTTCTATTATTTTTTAATTAAATGTGTTTACAAAATTCAAATATTTTTCAGTTAGTTTAAGTTTTCATTATATGAGTAATATTATTTTAATATTGTAATCCTTCATGATGATATAAATATTGCATTATATTATAAATATTTTCACCAATTTCTTGTTTTCTTATCACTGAGGAAATCTCAAAGTACTAACTATCAAAACTATAAAGTGAGAAAGCTATCTTTTATGAATTTCAGACTGTAACACGAAGGTGTCACTCAATGGGAGTTCATACAAATAAACCTCAATTTACTGGACTTTCCTTTTGGTGCTGTTCATCTGATAATTTTTGTAATTAAATAAACAAGTTTTTCCATTAAACTTACAGTCTTTTCTTCAATGTGTGGATTTCATTGGAAAAAGCAATTAGACCAATTATATTATGTATCAAAATAATAATTAATAACAAAGTATTATACTATAATACAAATAATGCCACAGTATTTAAAATAAATATTTTTTCCGTATACGTGTAAATCTTACCTATTAAAAGTGAAGATATCTTTCAAAATGATTATTGAAATGTTTCGTACGGCAGCTTACTATACTACTTCTAATGATATAACGGTAATGAACGTTATAAATTTAAACCAAAATAAAAATTAAATATAATATAATATAATAATTTAAAAGAATAACGCAAAAGCATTAAAAACCTCAATTAAATGACAGGACAAATATTATATAATTAAACAAGATAAAGAGGAAAATTGGGATCTAATCTAAATATATCAGTCCATGTATATCCTCGAATAGGGCTCTTAAAATCGATCCACAATGAGAAATAAAATAAAATATTATATGTATTGTGTATTTTAATATTTTAAAGTGTATAAAAATGCCCATAATATATTATTTTTACATAGTAAATAAGCTTACTTCTAATAATTCATAGTGGGTCAGATGACTGCGAGGGTCAATTTCAAAAATGAGAACATGATTCACTCCTGAAGATCGCCATCCATATGTGTTAATTCCAATTAACATAACAAAAAAGGTAACAAGAAAACTGGACCGAAACATACGCAGAGCAGGTTCCCACATGGGAGGCAGAGGTCGTAGAAACCCCACTAAAATGGAAACGAATTTCTAGCATTACAAGCAAAATTCCTAATTTATGAATAGTACATAAAGTATTATTGCAATAGTATAGTATCTAAAACAAGAGGTAGAATTGCACAGATTTGTTACTGCATGGCAGTTGTTGGAAAGAAGCAATATATATTGTAGATGCTATTCGTCATCAAACTGCCAACTTAGTCAAATTGTTACCCGCATGAAGGAGGTAACAGATTTGTTTAAAATGACTCTGTTATTACATAAATGTTTGTTGCTGCTATTGTTTTTTAATACAATTAAAAACAGTATGACACAGACTTTTTGGATAGATGTTATAACTAAATATTATCTAATAATATTATTGATAAATAATTTTTCACATGTAAATTTAAACATAAAAAGAAAATATATTACTGTAAGTAGTAGTAGAATATAATAAATAATAATATTTTGTTGTTTTGTAAAAACTTACATGATAGACATATAACAGCAACTTGAACAAGAAAAACCCCAAAAAAGAAGCCAACACGAAAAGTTGTCCAAGGATTTTGCTGAAATTATAAGAATCACTTATAAAAATAATCAAGTAGTTTTGCATTTATTACTATAAAAATCAATAGATAAGATAAAAGATAAGAAAACGTCTAATATAAGATAACTGATTTTGTATGAAATTACACATCACCACAATTAAGAGTGTAATAAAGCGTACAGCTATTGGCTCATCGGTATGAAGGACATAACGACGGACGTAACTCTCAAATTTGTACGTATTTTTGAAGTACATCCAAGAGCTTTCCCAGTCCGATTTGTCGATCTTCTCCTTGGACTTGAAGAAGTCCAATTCGGCTAAGACATCACCCTCTTCTATATCACCCATGGTCTCCGTGTCCCAGTCAACCAGATCCTCTTTCTCCTCTGTCAGAGTGAAGAAGACATGCCGGAACTTGCTCGTTTGCTCGGCCAGACGATACGATGAAAGGATCCCGAGGCGTGGCTGATGCGCTTTGGCAATCGTAACTGAAGAGTTATGCAGACTGCACGGAGTGAGAAAGTCTCCTGCAGGTACACCATTGTCTAAGTGGAGATGGAAGTCTGAGACAATGCGCCGGTCCTTGGTTCTCCAATTGGCCTCCTTCTCACTCACTACAAGGATTTCTTCTGCTGGACTTGGTGGGGTGGGCGGAACCCGCTGAAGCAGACGACAAGAAGCGCAGCGTCCACAGCCTTGATCGATGTCCCAACGGGCCATATCGTCGGCGGAAGTAAGCAAAGAGTCTGGCGACCAGTTGTGACTGCCGCCCAACAGAGCTCGACACACTAAAGGCAGGTCTGAGTCATGATCTCCCGTTTCCACTGTGGCACTGCGCGTGCGTCTGCGCGACCGGACTGAGGTGCTACGTTTCCTGGGAACCAGGTCCCGATAACAGGATCCACCGTATTCGTAGACTGGTCGACTATCCACTTCATCAGAGGAGGAGCTGGATGATGATGAGCCGGAGGAGAATCCTGAACTCTTATCGCCCGTGTTGTCAAGATGTAGATCGGACACTTCCAAGACATTCCCATTCCCATAGTAATGACTACCACCGTTGTGATTAGCTACCGAAGATAATGAGGACATAATGAACGAGCTGCAACAGCCAACTAACACGCAAAGTTGTAACGAACAAAAGAAACAAAAGGCGGTTACAGAGATCAGAGCTGAGCTAAGCTTGACGATATAAGAGTAAGCGATCGCATCAGTGTTACTGATAAGGAGGTGTTGGAATGTCATTTGCGTTTAGGCAGAGAGAGAGGGAGACTCTGAAGAATACATGCATTGCAAGAGATAAACTTGCGAAGATTAGAGTAAGAGTTAACACTTTTTACTCGTGTGATGCACGTGTGCACAGTTTGGAGTTCAGTCAAGAATGAGCGTTGAAAACATAATCTTTACTCTATCTGGCTATGGTTTCTTTCAGAAACCATAACTACAGACAACTCCACGAGGGTGATAACTGACGTGTAAATTTGTCAACAGCATAGAATAATACAAAGCTTGCTTTGAGTATGATAAGTTTGTTCTCTTTGAGATACATGTATGTTGTTGATAAGATATTAGACACTGATTTATTGTGCCGGGTGTAAGTAACCTCGTTTCGCAGTCACCCGAAACAAACAAATAAACAACTCTAGTCCGTTATGAAAGTTCATTCATTAATTATCTTTGCCGGCTTTCGATATCTTGTCCGTGTGATAGTGATTCATATAAATAAAAGGTTTTTGCAAAATTTGCAAACAAAGGCATGCAGACAATAGAACATAAATTTAACATACTATATTAAAATATGAAGACTGTCTAAATGATACTAAAAATAGTTATCAAACGGTTTTCCTAATGGTACTATAGAACAGTATATAGTATTTTCTTAAGTGTTAATATTATCATTATTTTATAAAATACTAATACATATCTTTTATAACATATTATACTAGTATTAAATTATAATTAGAACCAATCACAATCATATTTGATGCGTCTAATATAAAAAATTGATAATCGCTAATCTTTTAGTCAATATATAATTGAGGGAAACGTAGTAAATATTGCTAATACAATTTTGATACCGCTCAATTTTATTATAAAACCATATAAAAAAGTACTAAGATGCATTTACTTAAATATATTCTCACGTGAATACTAAACTAAGACATTTAAAAGCATTTTAGTCAATCATTAATAATAATATGTCAAGAAATATGTCCTTTTTAATTAAAATAAAATTAGCTGTTTATAAAATATTCTTTGTTATTTTTTTCTAAAAATTGATGATTCAAGAATTTTTATAATTAATAAACTTTTTGGGGTTCAACCTAATTATTTTAAACTAAGGGGTGAATAATTACCCCCGTAGGGTTTCTAACTTCATATTAACTGACTGACCTGAAATTTGGCACACTTCTTAGTTTAAAAAAATTATGGAAATCAAACTAATTAAAATTTAGAGAAAACCTAAATTATTCCCGTAAAAAACAACTGTTCTATAAAAAGATAAAAATTTTTCCATTAAGAGTTTTATTGGGTTTCAAAGTCATTATAGGACCTACAGGAAGGAATAGAACTATTGACTTTAAACTTTACTTATAACCATTTAACTGAGAATTATTATAAACCTTAAAATTTTAATCAAATCTGAGCAGAATTTGAATTTCGGAGTTCAAGTTTTTGACGGGTTATATATAACAACACGTTAAAATATATTTTTAGATTGTGTATAAAATTATTTTGAAATCGGTCAATAAACTAAAATAAATTGATTGTGTAAAAAATGTTTCAAGTTTAAGGTCATACATTATGATCATATCAAATACAATTTTTTTACGTAATACTCAAGGTGAGGCAGAATCATGTGACAAAGTTAACAGAGTGCCTATAAATGTTTAGAGTTTTAATTGATTCTAGGATAAAATATAATACATTTAAAAAGTTTAGATACAGGATTATATATTCATGAAAAATGGTAGAATTTTCCCCATCTAAATATAAATTGTAAATAACTATTTGAAACTTTTTAGAACAAAAATACAAATATAGTTTGTAATAGTCCATATTTTTAGATAACATTTTAAATAAATATTACCACAATAACTCAAGCATTGTACAATTTATTTCGATTTTATTTTAAAAATTTAAGAGAAAACAATTTATCCTGCATGTTTATTGGTTGTCAAAATCGGATCAGGCAAACTAAAGTTGGAATTATTCATTTTTATTTATAATATTTACAATCGTCATGTTACACTAATATAGACATAGTGCTATTTTAATTGACAAATCTCAATATCGAAAAATTATTTAAGAAAAATCAATTATTTTCACATTAATCAAAGAGGGAAGGAAATATATTAGGTTTAATTGTGTTATCCCGATAAATTTTTAATTGAAAAATGTTTGGAAGCAAAATGTCAACAAAAAAATTGTAATCACAGGGTTAAAATTTCAAGTTGATTGGTGTTTTCATTTTTAATCAGTTAGCAAAATTGTCTTGTATGTGAGGGTGGAAGGTAATTATTATCTAGCCCCTTGGTCACGAAAATTTAATATCAATTTAAGACATATATAAACTTTAAATTATATTATCTGAAGAAAAATACTATATAATGAATTTTGAATAAGTTGTTGAATGTTCTGCATAGTTTATTTATAGATAAATCTATATTATAATATATTTAAATAGTTTAAAAGTAAATTCCTATTTACAAGTGCAAATAAACCAATCGAATCAATGGAAACACAATCACTGGCTATGTTTAGGACTTAAAAACGTTGTTAATTACAATATACTGTACTTTAAACATACCAAACAATGATCTTACATAAACGCAATTAAATAAATTATAGCATTCCGCTATACCTCTTTCTTACCATTTGTAATAAGATTTTCATTTTTAAATAGAAACCAAGAATCCTTCTTACAAATTCTCCAATAATCACAATACAATTAATATCAAGCATCTTATATAGTTCTGCTATATGACATTTAATTTATAAATTTAAAGCGAATTTAAATTATTGGATAATAAAAAATATATTGTCCGAAAAATAAGGCAAAACATTTATTATATAGCTTATAAGGTTATTTCCCCTCAGGATGAAATGCTTCTTAGACTGAGAGCAAAGACATACAAAAAGGTGTAAGAGATATTTTAAGCGCTAAAAATAAATAAATACATCAGTGTCAATATCTGAGACTACAATAAAACATTTTCAGCATGAACGATAAGAATGTAAGCTAATAGATGCCTGAAACATTTATATTATACATTTTATAAAGATATACAATCATCAAACTATATCGGCTTATAAATATGATACGGATCAAAACAGCTTAAAAAATAAAATTGTTAAAACATGTTAATATTTTAGAAAATTTTATAATAGAAATATTATCACATTTAAGCAATAGTAGCTAAACAAATATTTGAAAATAAAGAAACATAATTTAATGTATTAAAAATAATACCAATTAACAAAAGCATCTGTCAGAAAACATTTTTTTTTAATAAATTCAATGATCTAAAAAGATTGCATTAGTATTAAATTCGTCTCAAATACAATTATACGCATTATTTTCTATCTAAATTCATCATCAATATCTACACATTTAGACGTAATAATTCTAAAAGCACATATCATTTTTATAACTTTAATGAAAGATTCTTAGTTCCACTAAACAAATAACTCAAGCCATAATTTTCGAAACAATAGACTGACATTAGTCAGGATGTAATAAAGTCGTTCTAATAAGATTAATATAAAACTATCTCATTTTCAAATCATCAATAAATACTATAAGTGACCAAATGACTAATTATAAATTCACGCATTAAACGAAAAATATGATAAATTAGGTGACTAATTTGTCAGAGAATATTTCCTCGTATTAATTAAGTAAGTAAATTATGAATTAATGCCACATCTGACTTAGACTAGATATATAAATGCATAGACGTCATTTTTATACCAAGAGTTTGATTAACACAAGCTTACTTAACAGCGTGGAATTAGCTGGGTTATTAAAAGAACAGAATTTTAAGAACTTTTATTTGTTTTCTTTCTATACATTTTGAAATTATACCTGTATTGTGCAGGGATGGACCATTTTATAAATTAATAATATTCTTAATAAAACAATATGTTTATGTCCTTTTCAAGTCCAAGTAAAACTATTTGTAATACATATTTTATGGATCGAGGGTTTGTTTAGAAACTTCGTTCGAAGAAAATTAATTGAGTTTCAGTTAAAAAGTTTATACTCAAAAAATACTCATATACACCATTTTTTTCAATATTTTAGTATCATGCTAGGAAAGAAATTCAAAATGTAAAACTCGTCCATAAAAATAATTAAAAATAATCATATTCACATTACAATTGTAACATTAAAATTATTAGCGAAAATAAAAAATATAAGCACGTCGTGTATAAAGAGACAAAGAATTGCGAAACCTCGTACCGAAATCACGCCAATCATCAACGGATTGAAATATAGTTATTTTCATTTAACTAGTATTATTTTATCTATTCATACAAAATAATACATATCGATATATAGAAATTAAATAAATGTATATATTATAAATATTGTTAAAAACAAGGTTCCCATACATTTTATATATATTTTTTAAAGTAAAATAGATATTATGTATATATGGAATATATATAATGATGAACATTTCTATTAAAAGTTATTAACTTTTGAAACGTGTTGGTAAATTTTACAGTACTCTGTCAATCACATTAAATGGTAAATTGGTTATTTGTAAATGTCTGAAAATTAAAAAAAAAATAGATTAGCGATCGTAGGCGAAAATGTTTGGCTAAAAAGATGAATCTTTTTGAAATTATGTAGTGTCAATAATTTAGCATAAAAAATATATGACATAATTTCAAAATTCAAGGACTTTTCCCAGTTTTAAGAATATATGGTAGCCCTGTATAAATTAAGTACCATAAATAGTAAAAGTTGATTTTATTACTGTTTTATAATTTTTGTATTTTATAATTGCATTTATTATTTTATCTACTTTGTTTCTCTTTAAATACTTTTTCATTTATTAAATATTAAGAACAATTAGACAATTTGTCGTTGCAACTAGATGATAGCATTAAAATACTCACTAATAGTTCTGAATTAGAAATATATCAATAACACTTGTAGCAACTGTAGACTTAGAAGTCATTTATTTTACTTAATTGCAACCCACATCATTAACTTATAATGTAAGCGACCGGAATAAATAAGTAATGTGGGAGAGTCGACTTCCAAATAAAAATAATACTTAGGGTAGTTATGGCTAGAACAAACCTGTTCAGTTAGAGGAGGCACCCGTAGCCGTTTCATCGCTTTCTGACGATCGCCGTGTTCCAATTCTTTTGTGTAAAGAGTCTAAATTAAGAAACATAGAGGTAAGGAAATTTATTTAAGTTAATAATTATCAAATTTTATGTATACATCTATTTAGAAAAAACCGTCTTATCATTTTATATATTATTGTATATATGGAAGTGAAAAATAGATTAACGGATAATATAAGTACTTCAATCAAAACATTTTCAAAAAATATCCGCATATATGTAGGTCTTAAAATTTACTTATGTGTGTTTTATGTAAATACTCGTATTGTCATATTTTAATTGTCACAAAATTTAAATAAATTAGCTTAATACCACAATAATTTCATAAATTTGCGATATTTTTTGAGATTGACATATTTTGATAAAATTTGAAGATAATAATTAATATATATTGTTAGATATTTCTATATTAAATTTATATAATATAGATGTTTTATACTTCGATATTAATAGAAAGGCAGATCTGATAGTAATAAGTATTGCGCTTTTTCGTTTGGTTAAAAATGAAGAATAAACGTCGCCACCGTTTTTACAATATTAAATTATTGTAATTATATTAACTACAAAATGTCGTAAGTCTCTCCACAGTAATACTTTTTAAATCTATAATGTCGATTTATATTTCCATTAATATCAAAGTTAATTTTTCCCACAAACATCAAATTCTCAGATAAATAAGAGATATCAATAGTGTGCCCTGTAACTGTTAAGATAAATACAATGACTTTACAGTATTAATTAACCTAGCTTACTGTGGAGAGACTTTTGCGACACACTGTACGATTTTATTATAAAAAATAGTATCTATTTAGTTCCTAAAAATGTAAATTGCCAAGACATTGGTGTCTAATTTCATTAAACTTCTGTGGTTCTTGCCGTAAGGTAAGCACAATTTGAGGAGATAATCTCAATTTATGTGCAGACTATAAAGCATGATGATATTATGACATTCCATCGAAAATGTATGGGGAATGCTCTACATATTTTAATGTCATACGAAAAACTTACAAAATTAAATCCTTGAGTTTAACGCTCTGTAACGGTACACCTAAATGTCTCTATTCCACAATGTTGTAGAGTAGTTCTAAAGAAAGATAAATTACGAATTCGACAAAAAGACTATCGACATTAATTGTAACTTATCGATTTATATGCATATCTTCATAATATTAAATATGCAAAATTATCAATTTAAAGTTTAATGCAAATTACATGTCTAGTGTCTCCTGTATAATGTATTTGACCAGCAATTTTGTATTATAATTACACCTATGCAATATTTGTACATAAGACAACGTTTTCTGTTATCTTATTTAATTACACTTCGATTCTAACTGGCGAAAACATAAAAAACAAGACAGCCGGAACCCTATCTGTAGATTACTTTATGTTTAGCACAGTTAAGAAAAATAAATATTTCGTAATGGTATACAAAGTTTAAAATATTAATAATGTTATCTTCATCTTCAGAGAGACTGGAAGGCAATATATAATTGTTTCCTTGCATAATCGATGACAAAAACTAACTTATTTAAGAAAGTGATTTTAAGAATTTTAAAGCACTATTAAATAAATAAAATTTAAAAATCTATTATGTTTTTTAATATTTAAATGTTAGTTTTACGTGTGAACAAAGATTTTTTAAATACATACAAATGAAATATGTAAACAGTATTAAAATAAGTATTCATCAAATCAAAAAACAAAAGCAGAAAAGATATTTTGGACGATTGACATAATTTTTAGGATCATTAATTGTTAACATGTAAGAAACTATATAGAATTGAAAAGAACCTCTATTTTTGTTATGAGTTCATCGGCATCCTTGTTACAGTTGAAACTGGCTGTCTCGACTTTGGCAATTCTCCAGCTGGCTCCTGAGGTCACACAAAACAACTGATGGTACAGAGAGAGAGAGAGAGAGAGAGAGAGAGAGAGAGAGAGAGAGAGAGAGAGGGATTTGTAATCATCAACAGAATATTACTTAATAACATGAAAATAATCATTTTCGTTATTTTTATTTACAAACACTTGTTTTCGAATAATATTAAAAATGTGTATGTACTTAAAATAAAACTAGTTTAGGTTTTATATAGCTCTATGTGCACAGCACATTTGAATAAATTTAAAGAAAAGTAAAGTAGTATACTGTTATCTTAACTGTGACGTAGATTAAATAATTTATGTAGATTATATAATATAATCTGTGGACACTAAGAAAAACTGTGCACACTGTTTTATCATCACCAACATTTTGATTTTCAATTTAACATAACATAACATAATATCATTACTGCATGTCTTATAGTGCATTGCATTATGAACATTTGTGCACAGAGCTTTTAAAATATTTCAGATAGCGAACATTAACTGGTGGTGATGCAACTAGACAGAGATGACGACGCTAATCATGGTGTCGAAGTCTTTATTTCGACTGTAAAAGAGCCTGTCCATCATCGTCAAAGCTAAATGGCTCTTCTCTAGCTTCTAGTGGAAAATGGAACAACAACCTATACAAAGGTACTTTAATTTGGAGGTTGTCAAGGAGAAACTTTTGCTGACAATGTGTCATAGAACCAATCATCAACATTGAAATTGTCGATACATCAGTTAACTGCATTTTAGAGTCCTCTTTGTCTGATCCAATTCAGTAGCGGTGTGTCTTCCAAAAGAAGGAAGTACAATCCTACTAAAAATACAGTTAATGGGGGAAAGTTTTGAGAAGTCCCTTTTCTGATAGACACAAAAAGCGCGACATCAGAAGCCTACTTTGTAGTGTTGAAGAAGAATATGTTGCCTCTCAATCTACATGAAAGCGACTGGATTTTTCTTCATTTTATTATGCTATGTTTAAAATGTGTATAAACCATAACCATATATTCACCAGTAGAAATCATAGCTTGAATATTCAAACAAATCATTATTAATGAGTAAATTTAAAATGTATATATTTTGAAGAGGTCTCGTAATGATTAGGTAGAGTTGATATTGAATGTTTTATTAATAACAAAAAATTAAAATGAATTTTTTTAGTGTACCTACAAATTGGTAAAAATGACATTTTGGATGATAAATTGACAAGCTAGAATGTAAAACACCAATTAGATTAAATCATTAATGAAATTTGTTTATTTTAGTTATTATTATTTTCTAAGTTAATAGACGAAGTAATTTTAATCGATTAATGACATATATTTTAGAGCTTCATAAGTTTGTAGCATTAACTGTAGTGAAATTGTTGCAATATTAAAATATGTTTGTTCCTAAAATTTTAATTAACATTCTATTTAGTGTAACATATTTAAATTATTGAATGCATGATTAGTTAACTTATTAGGGAATATAGTTAGAAAGAAATCCAAAAATATTTCATCTTATAAGCGACTCTGAATAGTAATAAGATATAAGAACAATCAGGTAGAGATAGTCGATATTTAATGAAACGAATTTTGACGAGAAAGAGAAAAGCCAAGACATATTGGTACATATTGCTTTAATAAAAATTCGACATGTTTCGAATCAACGTGATCCATCATCAACGCGAATCACATTGATTCGAAACATGTCGAATTTTTATTAAAATATTATGTACCAATATATCTTGGCTTTTCTCTTTCTCATCAAAATATAAGAACAAGTTAATCAATAAAATGAGAGAAAATTATGGATTGTAAAGACATACTGAATTACAAATTTGACGGAAAAATTTGATTCATACAAAGAGAATTGATAGAATTATATTTTCATATAGAAGCTTAACAGAGTGATTTGCATCATTAATTATTTTTCTAATACTTTAGTATATATACTTCTCCACCCTGACTTAGAGAATTTCTAAATCAAATGTTTACTTTAATTTAATCATAGTGTGAGACAAACTGTAGCTTTGTAGCTTGGCATAATACGATGAGGCAGGATTTGGACACATATGATAGGTGTGTCTCTAGATCATAATTAGAGGTGTTAAACCAGTACAGCATAATTATATGGTGTCCCATTACTAGACGATCAACCTTCTAGTCTTAAACAGTCATTTACTACATTATCATATAATACAAATGTTGAAAAAATTAACTGTTATATTAATATATAATAAAAAAATGTATGAAAATATTCAAAGTTTTTATCGTAAAAAAAGTCTACCGATTAATGACTATAACTGTATACAATAGGAATAGTTATTTATTACAAGTCTGACATTTGTAGAATTTAGAGTATGTACAAAACAATATTACAGAGAGCTTGTTCCACACGGATTGGCAACACAATACCTAAAGGTGAACTAGGTACATCAATGTTGTATCAATATAGGCGAGATCATTGTGTCTATAAAATACAGAATGCAAAATAAGTGTACATACATAATGTAGAGTATACTATTTGTTGAAATGTGACAAATAGAGCTAATTGACAGATTGACAAACCTGACTGATATACAGAAAATTAATAAAATTGTACGTGAAAGCTATTTTTAATAAAAATAACAATCTTTAGTTTACAGCTCTCAAAAGAAAAAAATATTTGTTGAATTTATAAAAATCAAATAGTATTAAACGTAAGACGGTTTTTGTCCATGTATCTATGCGCAATATAGTCCGAATGATTAATATTGAACAAAATACAAAATGAACGTTTTGTTGAAAATTGCCTAAAGTTGAAACAGTAGTATGATCTGTAGTTTAAATATAGTATTAATGACTCTTATTTTTAAAGAAAGAAAGATCAAGTATTATTGGAGCTGAGAGGATTGTTATTTTATTAAATTTAATAGTGTTGATACCTTTTCATTGTTTATTATTACGAATATTAGTATTGGATAATTCTTTTGCATAAAAATGAATACTATAGCGTCAAATTATGTTGATTATTTCTTCTAACTAGCAAATTATGCATTTATTGATGTAATACTATAACTTAAATATATAACTGATACTTTTTAGTGTATAGTTTGAACAATACATGCGTTAGCGAACAAAGAGTTCAATAGTTTTTCTCAAACAAGTATACTTAGTATCTAAATGCATGACTAATTCTGGCATTCAAAAAATTACATCGCATATATAATTAAATTGTTAGTCAATAAAAAGAAACGTTAGCTAAATAATCTGCTCAACATCATTTATTTTATATCTAAAAGTTAATATAATTCCGAGAAATGGCCTAAATATTTCTAAATAGTTTAAGAGTTTAATTATTACAAACTGCTAAAAAATAGTATATAATTAAATGAAAGTTTTTATTCTTTTCTATAAATAATTAATACGTAAATTAAAGTTGAGAAATGTGGAAAAATGTGAAAAAAGCTGTTTGTCAGGCAAATAAAATTGTCTTCTTTAGACATCATCTGATAAGCAATAATCCTATATCCAACTATATACATACATAAACATTTACCTTTAATTATTTGGATAGTCTCTTATACAAGTGGGATAGATGAAATATAAAGGATGCAGCTTACCTTGTCATGCTTTTTGAGAATCTTGCGGAATCCAGTAAAATTGAGAGTCTGGTAGTTCTGCAGAAGAATGAGACTGAGATAAAACTCGCTAAATCCCAGCTTGATATCGTGCAACTTCTTGGTTCGTCTCTTCTCCTTTTTGTGAGGTGGCGCGGAGCTCTGTTGGATGGTTCCTTTCCGTTCGGTGATGGTGCTGGTGCCTCCTGTATGTTGCACACTAGATTGGCGCTCCATCATGGAGCGGCGCTCCTCTCTGTCTCGTCTATGCTTTCCGCTTAAGGAGAGACGCGATGTGGACAGCCATGAGGTCTTATTGTGGTGTTGCTCCAGATAGTCGCGCAGTTCTTCTCGAAGAGCCGCATACTTTCGCTTCGCTTCTGCCAACTTCTCTGAAAAAATCAGAAAAAAACTTTAAAATTCAACAAACTATGCAATAAAATATCATTAAAAATTATAATTTGATGTTATTAGACTTTCTATTTAGAAATTTTGTGTATAATACGTAATATGAAAAAGAACTGATATATTGTTATTGAAACCATTTTATGTAGAGTATATTCTGCACATATATGTATATATATATTTTATTTCTATTACTTTCAACTGTCACTATGGTAAGGTCATTATCAGAATATTTTAGATGGCAGATATCATAATAAATAATTAATTATCAGTGAAAATTTTCACACCACCACAGCAAAGAGTATAAGTTGGAGTTTTTTAAACGTAAAAATCTACAACTGGAACAATAAGAAATACATCATTTAAAATGAAAAACTCTTTTACATCGAAGAACAAAGTAGAAAAATATATTTAACTCAAAAAATAAACTACGCATTAAAATAAAATGAATTATCCACGTCGACAAAAAGTATTAAAATGCTAAATCATCCAATTGCTTATCAAAAATAAAATTAATTAACATGACAAAATTAAATGAAGAAATCAATAGGTAATTAATTTTAATGGATATAATCAATCATATTCTCAGACTCATTTAAAACTTACATATATGTATGTATATATACACAAACCATGAACGACAAATGTGATTAATAGCATTTACTCTACGACAGATGGATACTAAAAAAAATTAACTGCGTATGTAGATACTTAAATGTGAAAACTGAATCCTGCAAAAAGTGGAGTACAGGAAATAATCAGTTCAGATATTGCAGACTAGACTATACTCAGTCCTTACGTTTCAGAATGACAGATATTGATAATAGAAAGTCAATATAAGAAGTGTATATAATAGCTTAAAATGCTATCTATAAAAAAGCAAACTTAATATGAATAAAATATTGAAAGAATTATGTAATTATGATATAATAAAAGAAATTTTGTGAAATTCTCTAGCACTGACAAATAGCTAGGATTTCGGTAATATTTAAATAAAACAATGTAAATTTATATTAGTAGTAAAAACGCTGAATTTTGAAATGGATTACCTATAAATGGGCATCTTCATAATATTAAATATTTATATCTGAAAATGTTTTTAAACCAAAATACTGATGCTAAAACGATTTCAAGGTAAAGAAAAGTATACCTTTTCAAAGTAGTTTAAAAATTATAATTATTCAAGACAATAGATAATAATGTTTGATAATAATCCATATTTATGTTTACTGTATATTAAATTATAGGCACTTATTAGATACCTAGCTAATGGAATTACAAAACACATAAAATCAATAGAAGCTACATAAAACAAAACAGATAACTATTTGAAATTTGTATTATGGTAAGATCAGTTCAGTTCAGCGTGCCTTAGTCCTTTTTCAGGGCCATGGTAAATGATTGTGATATAGCTATCTTCATAGCATTACTCATTCTAGAAATTTACCACAATATATATTATATACAAGTTTCACAGTTGCAATTAAAGCTAAGTTTTAAGTTTTTTGTAACCCAAATAGTAATAAAATAGGCAATTTCAAAATTTTTACCAATCTTGTGTAAGATATCCTTAAAAATCATTAAACAAAATAGAGAGATAAAAGTAGAGCCTTTGTTGTAAAAGTATTAAGCATAACGAAGGTCACATAACAATCAGTTTGCTGAAACACTTATGAATAAATAAACCGTAGTTTGTGAGGATTGGGAGGTGGCCTGATCCAAGATCATCTATGATTTTCCAACTGTGCTGATTTTCCAACTTTCAGGTGTAATGGACTATCGCGATGTTCGGTGTGGTTGGGTTACCATCCTCCCAGGCTCTTCTGGTTGGACTTCCGTGGCCATACTTCAGGATTTTCACTGACTTACAGACTATTATAGCCTTGAAGCAAGGATATTGTGCCTGTACTAACACCACAACAGATAGTATCTGGAGCAAACTGATGAACCTTGATCATAAAGGAATCAACATTCACTTTCAGTATATTTTCTGGGATTGGACATGCCGGCCTCAACGAGACAGTTGACAAGCTAACTAAAGAAGGAACCTCTCAGGAACAAAGGCAATGCGCGTTCGACTACTCTTCAATAACAGAAGTATTCGCACTAAATGGATCAAGGACACTATCCAGAAAGCGGCCATCAAGCCTGACTCCACTCTGACATGGCATCAGGAAGTCACGAAAGGCATTCCGCTAAACCTCAATAATCCAGGCCTGACATGCAGGGAGAGCACCTTGGTAGAGCAGCTTCGTATGGGAAATCCGGTACTCCAAGCTATTAGGGCGGAGTTCGGGTTATATCCCGCTAAAGTCTGTAACAACTGTGACTCTAGTCATCCTGAATCCGCCAAACATTTGCTCCTTTTTTCTCTAGCCTGGGTGGATATTCGCTTCTCTCTCTGATATCTTCCCCCACTACTCACTCTATTTTTCAGGATGAGAGAAAGCTTCTGAGATTCCTCAAGAGAACCGATCATTTCGGACGCAAAGTTGACCTGCGTGCGAGATTTTAAAATATAAAAAGGGAATTTATAATGATTACGTGGTGATCCATCCCTATTATTCTATACAGAACCACCAGCATACCCAAACACTGTAATTGTTGAAATATAATCAATTAATTGATTGGCGTTAAAATTGTTTAAAACAGACTATTTAATATCACCGAGTAGAAAGATATCATGTAAAATTTATATAAATACATCCTAGAAGAGATTTTTTATTGACTAAAATTAATAATTACAAACAAGTATTAAGATTTGGATATAACAATCTGTATTAATCACAAACAATTAAAATGTTCTAATATTACTCTATATGGTCTATACGAATCTACAAAATTCATAACAAAAAACAGTATAACTTCCGTTTATACAAAGTCCAATTTATGAAACATGTAATATAACATTACTTTAAATATTTCGACTTATAGCTTGTTGACTTACCAGAGTAGAAATTGTTGATTTTGGCGAGTTCATTGACACACATCTGGAGGAAAACTTTGTCACAAATATCCAAGTGAATCTGACGCGACTGCGCATCGGGAGCTGATAAAATAATCACAACAAATAAAATAAAATCAATATTATGGTACAGTAAGGACGGAGAGACAGATAAAAAAGTATTAAAAAATCAGTCGCACATATACATAAATAGACGTACAAATAGTATATAAATGAGGCCGACTTGGTTACACATATACATTATAGATAAGTACTTGCTTTTCGTAAAGACTATCATTTCACTCTAAGCTTTATTTGTTACAATCTTCAGTAATATACAACTGTAATAACTTTGACTTTTAGGCATAGATCTATACAAAAAGCAAATAACATACAAAGTTTTTATTTTATATATAATGTTAAAACAAAAGCGTTTGATGTAAACAGGTGCATACACAAATGAGTAAAATAAGTTAGCCATATTTTAAAATAATGTTATATTTATAAATACACATAAAATCATCAGAATAAAATGTTCATATAAAGCCGTACCGAAAGCTGTGTTCGATTATAAAATCACTGGTTATTATAGAGGGTTTCGCACTAAACATTTTTTTAAATCGTGAGTTCGTAAATATTAAGTATAATAAAATGTATTTCTTTACAGTAATTATCTACACTTTTTATACAAATAACTATTTTGTACACAGCCACCCAATGGCCGAATGTGTAAATTAGAAAGCCTGATAAAGAAACCATTTAACCTAGATACGTTATGCCAATATCCTTGCATATGAAAGAAATTATATTCATGCAAAGAGTCTGTCTATCTAATAGATTTTTATCTTATCATTTTTAGCATTCGCAAAAGCGTTTGAATTCACATGTATAATATGCCACTAAATAATAGATAGAATACATAACAATGTAAATTCAATGAGTTATTTTACATCTAGATTATCAAACAAGTTTATACACTATAATATTTTCTATCATGAAAAAATATGTCGCTTCCCTGAAATGCCAGTTATAATTTCTACTACTCGATCGCAGTCCTGTAATTTCTCCATCTTACAATTATTATTGAAATGTTTACAAAGACAAACAAATGTGTCTATTCTGCATACATAGTGAGGTACAATATATATATATATATTAAACTCAAGTATTATTAAGTAAACAAAAATAAAATCAACAGTATTATATCGGTAAGATAAAAGAGCCCAAATCTGAAATAGGTACTGTATATTGTATCACTTATGGATAAGTTATGTAAGAAAGAAAAGCCTATCAGGGCAATTAAATCGAGTAAGACAATATCTATTAAACCAATAGATTGACTGGTCATATAACAGAAGCATACGGCATAGTTATAGAACACCACGCATTTCTTTGATAAACCAATCATTTGTGAATTGTTTAGATAAAATACATCGTAAGATTATAGGTTGATACTTTAAAGTAAGCCGCATGACTTGGAATGAAACTTGTAAGGCAGTCATATCACGTTTCAAGAAAGCTGTAAAACTAACGAATACATGAATGAACACGTGCATCATTTACAGTAAAACGGTATGTTTAACAATGCTAATGCACATTACAAAGGCGAAATAAAGGAGTTATAAATTGAACAAGTCTAAAAACTAACAAGCGATAATTGAACCGGACTTACTATAGCATAAGCTATACAGATTCAATACTGAAAAAGAAAAGAAAAACACCCACTCGGTGGTATAAAATAAATAGCAGATGCGACATGTTCTCAAAACGTTTTGGTTCAAGACTAAAAACGTAATTTGTATTACAACAACTGTACATATTATGTGTTATGTTTGTATGTATAACGTAGAATATATTAGATATATATAACTAAAATATAAAATCAATAGTATACAATATTTACATAACAATAAATACAAATAAATTAACTATATAACTATGTATGTATATGATAACTAATAGTAGTATACAACATAATATTCTAGAAGATATAATAAAATATAGTACAAATTGAATTAATAAAAACTGTTAATAGGTGTTACTTTATATATGACATGCCTATTCATAAGTTCACTTGTGAATTGAACGGAGTGGGATGATTAAATATTTTAACGGAGTAATAAGTGTATCCCAATATATTAAGGTAACTAGACTACTACATATGACAGGGCATGTAATATGAGTATTAAACATTATGTCAACACTAATATCCAGAGGATTGGCTGATGGTAGGAAAGCAACGGAAATCCCCATAAAAAATCGTTATCATGTATAAACAGATCAACAACTCAACGGAAAGCAATGATTTATAAAAAGTAAAAGATCCAATAAACATGCTATTTGATCCAGCTAGATAACTTTTCTGAGGTTGAAGAGAAAATCACACTAAATTATTGATACCCCCAAGAATCGTACAGTTCCTTTTCCTGATACACTGATGTAGTTTGGCGGATAAAACTACACTATACAGCTGTCACCCTTCCTTATTGATAGCAGATATAACCCTCTCTTCGACATTCCATGCGACAGAACATTCCCCTCAATTCAAAGTCCCTCTTTGCTCCCAAATATTAAGGTAAAAATGCAATATATTCTGCATTCCTCCCAATATGCACATGTATCAGGCTGCTCTCTGGCAGAATAGCTTATGACATATACCTGGCTTTCGGAGTTAAATACATGTTCAAAAATTGTTTTTCTAAAAGGGTATGTATCTATCGGTATGTCACGTGCAAGCTTTAATAATATAAAGCAAAATAGCATCAACGGAAGTGATCTTTAAGATCCTATACCGTCAAGAAATAAACAAGATGAATGTAGAGTGGAATGCGAAAACCGTCCTAACTAAGTTAAACCATTACGAAACACTTCTAAAAGTTAGGAGCTCCCAGTCTTGAGGAGCTCCTAACTTAGTTGGGACGGTTTTCATATTCCACCCTAACTCAATAATTTTAACTGATAAGTACAATCAGTAATCAGTACAATTTTTGAAACTGAAAAACACAATTTGCATCCTTAAAACATCTAAGAAGCAACAGAGACTATCTGGGTAGTAAACACAATGTGTCTGAATTATGAAAACAACCTACAAGTGTATTAGAATGAATGAGATGTCACATATATAATACGAATTAAAAATGCAATTAAATGAGCAATTAATTGCAACAAAAAAATTTATTATGAGTACATACGGGTGGTGCCTGATTCCGATATATCAATTGATTTGTACAAATATTCTTTGAGGACCTAAAAAGAAGAAACACAAGTATAAGTAACTGCCAAATTCTTGCACATAGTATCAAAGACACTGATCAATATATAGAATTACCATGATAACAATTATGCTGTGACAGTATCTCAATTTTAATATACACACTGCATTTAAAATAGTAATGACAACAAGGAGCCTCATTTATGATTTTCTAAGGTGTGTGTGTGACAGTAAGAATAAAGACATTAAAGTTTGCATATTTACAAAAATCTAATTTTAGGGAATAAGGGAAAACTCACGTCGTATTGAATATATTGGGTTCTCCATTCTGGAGTAAGATGAGCTGTGAGATGTTCTGCAAATCTCATTGTTACCTAATTTGCTGAAAATATATATATTCATGGTTATATTAGTAATAAGCTCGTATATAGCTTGTATATAGCTTGTATATAGCTCGTAATTTAATTTTATTGGCTGTCCAATAAATCTATAGCAGTCATATCAACAAATCTTAAATACTATAATGTATACTATAGAGTGCCTAAAAAGTAGTTATGCAAAATTTATGTATAATGATAATCTCCCATGGCGAAGTGTCCTATGCTACGAAGTTAAAAGCGTTTTATTTTAAATATTACACAATAATAATAAATATATCCCGTCTAGTTATATTTATAGAAACTGATCTACACATACTTTTCGGTGCATCCAATAAATGATGTTAAATATATTTAGACAATATTATATTTTAATGTGTAATTGTACATCAAAGACAATAATTGATGTTAATGTCTAGCTATTTTATACCCTTATTTGGAGCCTTACTCCTGTAACAGTAGATTAAATAATCTTTTTACTTAATTAACTGAGTGCCAAATTATGTAAAACAATATAGGAAATAATATTTATTTGTTAAAAAAATATTTCTCGACTGCATAACATAGGTGTTTTTAGTTATTTTAAGGTAAAACTCGCGAATATGCATAGAAAACAAAAAAATATGAAAATTATTAAAACTTTGTCTGAAGTTAAACATTATTCAATATTAATAGTTACACTATAAATAAAGATGAATTATTTCCTTAAAATAAACGAAAGAGATAATGAAAAACAAAAGCACTGTTTCATACTAATTAAAACACTTATGATTATATACTTAAGTTTAACTACAAACTAAAGTTTTTTGATCGCCAAAATTATTTAGTGTGATAAAAAACTCAGGTACTTCTTAAACTTAAATCTAAAAACTCGAATATTCAATCATACCACACCAGTATAGCAGCTAAGGAATACAGGAACAAAGTGTAATATAAATATTCATAATACTGCTGTTTATATATATAAAGGTACCTAGAAAACCCCCGATCAAATGCATTAAACAATTACGCGTGTGTGTTAAGCAAACAATATGAGAAAATATCCAGACAGAGCTTCCTACAGCAAGTATAGTAAGTGAATTCTAGCGGCTGTTATTAAAAACTGTTTAAGCGTATCTATGTATTATATGAATTGAATCAATAATATTCGTATTTGTAATTGTAGCATGGTATATGTTACATAATGAAAGATATATATAATATTATAGTGAAATATTTCCTTTTCAAAATTGTAATACTAAATACACAAATTACTATCTTAGGGTTGTATTTTATAAATAAAATATTAAATGTACAAATATATAAGGAAGTGTCTAACAAGTTAGCCTTGACAGGGTTCCCGCGCTTTTTGAGCAATGGTTTTCAAGGACTTTTCAAGGATTTTCAAGGTCCAAAAGACAAAAAATCA
>JAYRBW010067529.1:0-27978 GCA_036023295.1 Invenusta paracnida | reverse complement strand
ACATTAGTAAGTAGTAGGGAGGTAGATCTCGACTTCCCCCCTCTTCCCCTGCCCCCCCCCCTCACCCACTCAAAATCTAGACAAGGCGCCAGCCAATGGGACGGCTGTAACAGTATCAAAAGAAACGCGCGTGTCTATCTTCGCTCATTCTACTACGCTAAACTCTTTAATGTATGCTAAGAGTTCACTACCGGTATGCTAAAAATGTCCTAAAGATATGCTAAACTCCTAAATGATTCCCTAAAAATATGATAAGAGTTCCCTAAAGGTATACTAAAAATATGCTAAATTCCTAAATGATTCCCTAAAAGTATGCCAAAAATATGCTAAACTCCTAAACGAATCCCTTAATATATGCTAAGAGTTCCCTACCGGTATGCTAAAAATATCCTAAAGATATATATGCTAAACTCCTAAATGATTCCTTAAAAGTATGCTAAGAGTTTCCCAACGGTATGCTAAAAATATGCTAGAATTAGACACCACTAGAATTACGGTGGTGTCAAATTTGACACCATACACTATTGTCGTCAAAATTTTGTATATAACAAAAGCCGTTGCACAGATGATACCTCACGACAATTGCTCAATTGTTAGGTAATTCGAAAGTATATGATGTATGTAGGCATACGAGTTTTTATCTTCATGCAAAATACAGATTATCCTAGAATTACAGTGGTGTCATATTTGACACCATTATGGAAACAGATACACAATGTAAACTATAGACATGATTATTCATTAAGTTGACTGTTATTGTGTTACAATATGTAGTAAGTAGGTAGATTGATGTGTTGCTCTGTTCAGTTGAGCTCATCTCATTACAGCAAGTGAAAGAAGACATACACACCAAACAACAATAAACCAACATAGATTCATGAAAAGCGTGGGTCAAGGTCACGTGTTTGACTAGATGTCCCGACTTTACAGTGTTAATTGTGCTTCGCGTCGCTGGCCGCTTGCAGTGCGGGCCAACATGCTGGACATCGCTGCGATCAATGCGTGGATCGTTTTTAAGAAGAAAACTCAGACCACAATATCTGGACTGAAAATTCTTTCTATGCTAAAAATACGCTAAACTCCTAAATTATTCTCAAAAAGTATGCTAAGAGTTCTCTAACGGTATGCTAAAAAGACGCTAAACTCCTAAATGATTCCATAATTCCTGCTTGTTATAACAGAATATATTTTTCATGAATAAACTTGTTATTTTTTACTTATGGAATCATTTAGGAGTTTAGCTTATTTTTAGGATACCGTTAGAGAACTCTTAGCATACTTTTAGGGAATCATTTAGGTGTTTAGCGTAGTAGAATGAGCGAAAACAGACACGCGCGTTTATTTTGATACTGTTACAGTCGTCTCATTGGCTGGCGCCTTATCTCGATTTTGATTGGTTGAGGGGGGGGGTGAAATCGAAATCTACCTCCCAACTACTTTAGTATTATTTTAATCTATTATTACATCATGCCTTTTTATCTAAGACTTTTCTGCGATTATGTTACTCGGCTTGTATATAACCTCGCTACCTGATATAGTATCCTATTTCATATCTTACTAGATAAGATGTGTATTCTTCCAAAAAATTGTGAAAATATTTATTTTTACCAGCAGCTTAATTGCGTTTTATTCTTTGTTATTATCTATAAATAGGATGGTCCAGCAAACCTATATATATTTTATGTATCTAAAACAACCAATAAAACTATATTGAATTGCGTATGTTTGCCTAGTTTTAAGCAAAATGAGTTCCAGTGCTTTTAGTACCCAAACTATTAGTATTGCGTCTGATTTAAAACATGCAATGTGTTATATTGTGTTGTTTTATTCACATACATTAACATTAATTGGTGATTACATTAAAGAATCGGTAGAATGCTCTTAATTAGCAGTTATACTATGATGGACTGTTCAAAAATAATAAACTAAATGCGTCTGATATTTGGGTCTGCGACGATTGGTAAATATTTTAAATTATAAATCTTCAACAGATTAATTGATCTTTGTGATTTGAGTCAATAAAGTGAGACATGATATCACGGATAATCATCACTTGTAATTGAATTTTTAAATGTTTAAACTGTCTGTTTAACTCCCCTCTCTCTCTCTATGGATTATTATTATTCAATTTGCAAGTTTAAAGTTATATATGCATGCAATAACTTTTTAAATCTCCAATATAACCTTTATTTAGTTAAATGTTATCAATTATTAGTTACAAACTATATGTAATTCTCCATCATATTGCGCCTAAAAATTATCACAAACAATATTTTTATTGCGTAGGCAAATCAAATTAAAAAGAAAAATGTTACTTATCAATAATAATTCAATATAGGATGCCACATTTTATTTTTCCTTGTAACTGTATTTATCTTCTGTGTGTATATCATATACAAAATATTCAATACACAAATCTATGCGTTTCAAATACTTTTATTTCATGAAATAATAATTTTAACATTCTATTTGGCGCATGTAAGCCACTAATGTAATTTTCTCTAAACAAACATATCTTTTTATGAATGCATGTATACATATGTACAATATATCATGAATTCTTTTAATTCTTAGTAATCAAAATTTGTTTATTGATAATTTAGTGTATTTGTTTTACAAATAACCATTCCAAATGACCTTCAATATAATACATATAATAATTTTCTTCTCCCCAATATACTAAGACTCTTTTCGAGCTGCTGTGGAAGTAACAGATAAGTCAAAGTCCTTGGGACTCACAGGCGACTACTTTCTCCGAGTGGCTCAGGGTAACATGGATCTCCTTCAGACCTCGGACTATCAGTTGACACTAACATGGGCTATAAAGGATATCCGAAAGTGGGTGACCTTGATCTAATTATGTATGTGTTATTAGTGCAGTTATATGTATATACAACAATTCTTACATACTATTTATATATCTACTACTAAGTGATACTGAGATGAGCTTATATCTTGAATAGTTGTTTAAATTATAAGTTTTGTGTTCTCCTTTGAAATCCATGATTGTATGATTGATATTCATTTGAAAATATTCTTCAGACATATATGTACATATACACAAATCCTTCAGAAAACCAATTTCATAGTAACCTGCTACTAATTTACGCCGCATCAATAAAACTGGTAACCTAGCAATCGCTGAACTGTTGATCCCTATTTATACCACTAGATTGCGTTTTGTAATTATATATTCCAGAATTAGCATATATATATGATTATAGGTATATGTCAATGTTAATGTTAATGTTTACCTTATCTATTTGACTCTATTCTATCTCTTTAAATTGTAAACCCCCAATTTTCGCTAATATTAACAATTAATTCATGCGTATTCAAAATCCTACGAATGTATGCATATAAAAATATTATTAACAACAGTTCACTAATGTTCGAAGTCTTGTTTCACAGTATTATTGGTTATCACGTTTAATAGTCTACTATAATACGAAATACACCAATTTTTAATATAAGTCATTGCTATGACCCAGAATAGAAGGATGGTTAAGAATATTGAAGGATTTAACAATCAAAACGCATGACATATTTAATGGGTACTGAGGTTCCTTGTCCAATATGTTACAATCCGAAGCATCATTGGATGCCTAAATAAAATGCATCATTAGCAGCCCAAACCTACCTTTATGCATAATATAAGCTTCACTTTTGGAAAGACAAGTAGTTGTGGCATGGGCCGGATGTTTACAAACAGTAACGTCCTGATTAATATTTGCAGTGTATAAGCTTATATCGAATGGTATCTTGTTGAAGAAAACCAGTAATCTTAAATTAGATTCATATTAAAAGATTGTCAATCACTTCAAACACAGGAAAAGACAGATCAGGACTGTTTTTGATCTTATTTGATTTCATCAGCTGAACATAGTCTCAAACCAAGTTTTCTCGAGATTACCGTGTAAGCACGTTATCATTCGGCTGCTTGCCCTCAAGCTAGAAGTGAAATCATGTAATCGCTTTTATAGCTCAGTGTTTCATTGTTAAATTTTATTATTAAACGTTGATCATTACAGAATTTTGTATGATTTCATTTGTCCTTTGAAACTGTATATGTTTCTCCTCTCTGAGCTATATATATTTGTATAATGAAATTTAGAGCAAAATTGCGTCCATTATTATCTAATGGTGACAAATAGATTTTTTAAATGTTATTGCTCCCTTACTTTCTGTTCAGTATCTTAATGAATCAAATATTTACTATACTATAGCTAACACTTACTTTATACTATAAGTTGGACTAATTTTGTAATTATATGTTTAACATATAAAGCCAAGTATGAGCTTGAACCCACATGTATATACATGTAAGAGAAGTCCGTCTATATAGAAAAATATATATAACACTACTTAGTGATAATTATATAACTATTTCTTACTATAGTGGTAATTATATAACGTTTGTTGAAATTGAAAATATTCAAACAATTATGTCATACAAAAAATCTATAAACTTGTAAGCCATTAAGGTTACAGTATTAACAAAGCATTAATTGTTTATATATAGCTAATGATGTCTAATAAATGTGATACACGTGTAAATATATATAACAATAGTTTATCTATGGATTTTCCTATGGTAACATTTTGTAATATAAATAAAGGATATATAGAGCTTTCCCTTAGGTATTACTCGTTTATTGAGATTTGTTAAAATGTTAGTACCAGTATATTATTTTAGATGGTATTTTTATAGTTTCAATCTGATCTATATATTTGTACTATTTTGATATTTTTCTGCCTTGGATGCATCTTTTGTTGAATACGTTTTATATAATCAGAAGTGTAGTAATGCAAAAGTACTGCCTCATATCTCATCGCACAATGTTTTAGAGGAATCGCTCGATAAAAGTTGTTGATTCTTTTGCTGACTCAGGTCATCTTTAATGTTTCTGTTCTGTATGAATCGGTATACATATTTAAAACCTAAGAAAATAATAGCTTTCTAATAAATATGCCGCCTGCTTAAATAATATTAAAATGGCATTTATACGCTTCAACAAAGAATATTACCTTTATACAGTTTCACTTTGACATATTTTGATTTCTTTGAAAGTTGGGGCTAGAAATTCGCTTATCAGATGTAATTAGTGGGGATTATATTTTAAATTTAGTATTGTCTAATATATACCTATTTTTGTATCGTTCAGTATAGATCCATGCATTTAAAGGTCTTTAACAAAAACAAGCGTATTTAATTTGGAAACTGAGGACATATTTTCTTATATGTAATAATTTCTCTATTTAAGGATACGTTCGTATGCATGAACGACTAAAGTCATGTCAGTACCACTATACCAGTAGTACCGGTATATATAGTAATTCAAACGAGTCAAACACAATAAATGCATACTGTATCTTTTCCACGTTTTTATACAATTCTGAATGTGTTTTCGTTTAATAACAGGTTTGGCTTGAGTGGAGAGAAAATCCAATTCGAAGCTGGAAGCGGATGTCAGTGTGGTGCTGGTACTTTCATATTCACCGTTATCCATGCCAAAGATTTTTTTCAAAAGCTTCAAGACGCAAAAAAAGCCATACAAGTGGAAAAGGCAAACAGCCAACAGCAGGCCAGTTTAAATGGTAAATCAGTGATGGCTACATCCAATTCTCCTACTCCACCACCTACAAGTTACCCTGGTACAAACTTGTCCGCGGGAATATCGGAACAACGCACTACAACAGACGCAACAGAATCGCCACCTCAACGAAGTGTCAATCCGCTGTCAAAATTTTGCTCCCTACCAATAGAGTCTTCTGCTTACGCAATCGCCGATGTCAACACTGATAATGTCTACTCCCTTGCTGATGGGGGTAACAGAGCTAGCGGCACAACAGCTACCACGTCCCCCACAAGTCACATCTACGCTCAATATCAAAAAGCCAATAACAAAAAGCCGAATGACTCTCACCAGCGCCCCATCGCACCCCACCTTCCACCTACCACCAACGTCTTCCATAGACGACATGCAGAAACAGTTCTAGGTGTTCCTCCTTTGCCCTTGAGCAAAAACAGCCTGCCCAGTCAAGGCTTAGCTCCTATGAGTCCCATTGGACATCCGGTCAGTCACACATCGATGATCTTCCCTTGTGTTCTTCCGATAGCTGTAACAAATAATAATTCGTCGGTTATTCGTGACTTTCGGGCCACTCTAAGCCATTCTAAGAATGTTTCACGCAACGACAAATAATTGATTCCCAAATGAGTGATATTTCTGAATGTTAATTTTCAAACATGCAGGTTAACTTCAATGTCGTTTTAATTCGTTGTTTCATTTTTTATATCCGTATTAAAGTATTGTGTAATTTGTCATTCATCTACATATTATATATGTGTATTTCTGTGCATATTTTGCACCTTATTTCACAACCTAATATATTTTTATGGTGATTTCCGAATAAATATTAACCGAATATTTCATACTTTAACATAATTTGGTATTTTCGAATAATTGTCTTGAGTATGCATTTTGTAAATAATAGTTATTCCTATTAAGCATGTTACTGTAATTTTATTAATTTTTATTGTATAATTTTTTTATGTTTCATACATTTTTTCTTATTCATTTTTATGTTTTATAAATTAATGAACACTCCACCTTTTTACTATAACAAAAATAATTATCTATTTTCCGTAAAATAGCCGAGCAGAGGCAATACATTGCCATATTCCATACAATGTGCATCTATTGATATAAATATATATAAAATATAATATATTTTATATAAAGAAAATAGCTTTATTTCTAGTGTTATTTTTTACTTATATCTAAGGGTAATTTATACTTCGAATTTTATTTTACATAGTGCAGTACAATAATTACACCTTTAGAAATTAATAGTCTCTCAAAGAAACTGCCTGTGTCTTGATTTTAACGTATTTTTATTGTATTCAATTATTTTGTATCTTTCCCTAAGGAAAACACATACTACTAACAGTAGTCGCGAGTGGAAGTAGGATTACTAAAATTGCTATATTAGTATAGGTATATATACATATATGCTAGAAAATGTATTTCAATATACAAGTAGAGATAACATAGTCCTATGTTTTCGAAGAACGTGGATTTCTACTTTTATATAAACTTTGTTTGAATTGTCAATTTTAAGCTGTGTTGTAAAAATGTTTCATATCTAAGTAATTATTGTTTCAAATTTTAAGCAGTGCACTGTTTACTTTAGATCTAAATATATGACATAAACTACAATTTAATAAATCAATTTGCAATTAAATTATTTGCTGTTAATTAATATTTCCATGCATACGTATATAGTTGGAAACAAATACAAAAATGATGATGTTCTCCGATTTATTTGTTTTTGTTGTTCAAACATTCTGATTAAAATTTCGTTAAAAAAGAAATCTAAAATACTGCTTACTTTTATTATCCATTCTTTCAGAGATAAGTTTACACATAGACCATTTCATATAGTTTTGTCAACCATTTATGACGACATTTTTTAATTGCTTCAGAAAATACGATTAGTATACTTAAATGGTTTTATAGTCAAGTTCAACAATACCTATATTAATTAATTATTTAATCTGTTTTCAAGTTACATATGTAAATATGTTTATAGTTACTAGGAATATCAGATATGTAGATACATCTAGACATCGATTGAGTCCATGTTCATAGATTGTTATTTAGAAATTGTCAAAAATATGGTTCCAGATACGCTGTCGAGATGATGTATTAAAAGTATAGGTAGGTAATTTTCACTCAATGTACAATATATGTAGAGGTATCGTAGAACTCCGGAAATTTTGAACCCATTTTGGTCATCCTTGAGATCAATGACCTATTGATTCCACAGTATAGAATATAAATTAGTGGTGGCTGAAGCACATTGAACGGTTTCCTATTTTTTACAATCTGAGCATTAACATTGCTATCCATTTTCCATGGTGCGGAGGTCGAACGCAATTTCAGTCAAATGTCACATGCACTGAATTTGCAAACATCAAGACTCCGAATGAAAACGCTGAATGCTTTTTAGACCACCAAATACTTCTTTTAATAGGAAAATACAAATAAATGGATGCCGAAAATTCTCACGTAATTATATGTATTATTTATGATCCTGTAAACGCCAAAAGTAAGCATGAAGACCACTTAGCGAGTCTATCGACAAAAACAACTAAGCTTGTATCAAAAGCAGAAAGAAACAATCATCCTAACTGGTGCTGCTAAGGCACACAAACAGCACCTGAAATAAGCCCTCCGACATTTGGTAGCGAAACGGCAATCATCACAACAATCGTCTTCTCAACGGTTGTCTCCTCAACCATCGTCTTCTCAATCCATGCACCACAGTGAAAACTACGAGAATGTACCACCTCCCATAAAGAAGAAACAAACAACGTTAGACTTTTTTGTTTACAAAATGTTAATGTAAGTCTCCTATTTAAGTACAATCGCTTTATGAAGCAAACGTGTTTATGAACATTTGCTTATTCAGACTCTGCACCCCCACATTGCTTTTATTATTGACAATATTACTTACTCATATTCTTTATGCGTGGAACTGCGCCCCCAGATTTCACGCACATATGTCTTTTTTCCGGAAATTCTATTATCAGGCGCTATGTTGTCGGAATATATGGTCCATAAGTTACAACGATATAGACCTTTTTTAAATAGCAAGAGTTATTAGAAATATTCATTGCCGTAACGATATTATTAGTATAAAATAGACAAAAGACGTAAATGTTCAATATCGATGGGATATATTTCACCTAACAGAAGCCATTTTAAACCAAAGCAATATTAACCCAAAAAATAAGGAACTATGCATACGACCGGTACAATAACAAACTTAACAAGAGTTGACTTATTGACCAATCAAAGATTGCTTAGTATGAGTAAGGTAAAGCTATATACTTTAAATAGAACAACATTTATTTTAATTCATTTAAAGTCTATGGGTAAAGCAGAATGTGGAGAGAGGGGGAAGAAAAAAATCGATGAAAGAGAAAAGTGTACAAAGATAAGCAACAGCGTATAAACTGGAAAAGAATATCTGTGTGAGAAAGGTTGTCATGATATCGCTACTAATATTGAGTAGGTACTAATTGTCCGAAGACAATACCGAGATATTATGAATAGTAGCGGTTTCCAGATTTTGTGGTCATCCGTAGAGATGTAGCTGCACCTTTTGTATGAAAGAAGAGACTAAAATTTTTCTTCTTTTCCAATTTTTATCCGGGTTTAAAATTCTTACGTTCTTAAATGCCGGTTTGTTCCCTGACTCCAAACGTGTACTGAACATTTAGGGAGTTTTCTTCTAAATCCCGGGGATATTTTTCATATTTTTATTTAGTTTCTTAAAATTTGTTTGTTTCTCCGATGTGCGTTAAGTTGCAATTCCTACATGGGACTTCATAGACCAGGTTATTGGTGTTTAGTTCATCTCGTTTCGGTTTCTTTTTAACTTAAAATTGCTTAAGAGTTGTTCAATTGATGCGCAGGAGGTATTATTATTATTTTATTTCAGAATCCTTGTAATTCAAATAGAAGTCGTCCAGTAAACAGGATTGATTTTTTTCTTTCTTGTTGTTGATCGGTTTTTCTTAATCTATCTCATCGTCGTAGTGTTTTGTCGACCTCGTCTAGCATGTAGACGTTGTAGACAAAACTTATGTATATGTTTAAGTTCCTCTCTTAGATTATCCTGATTACTACACGCTAAATGTGCTCTTTTTATCATGCTTTTTATCCCTCCTATTATGTAGCTCTGTGACGGTACAAATTAGGGTTAATGTAGATGTCCATGTCCATGTGAGTGCTTTTTCGATAAACCTTGGTGGAAATAATTTCGTCTGATTGCAGGATAAGAACATCCAAGAAAAGAATCTCCTGATTTTGTGGGGATTCTACAGTGAATTTAATGGATGGATGGATACTGTTAAGGATATCATGAAACATATACAGATTCCGATCGTAGGGCCATTCACACAATATGTTATCCACGTAGCGGTACTAGAAATCTGGAAAATAGGGACAGAACTGCTTGGCATCTATTTTTGAAATTTTCCATAAACAGGTTTGCTATTACCGGGCTGAGAGACGATCCCATGGCTACGCCATCTGCTTGTTAGTATATATAATTTTCGCATTTAAAATTGCACTTTACCAAACAGTTCACCATCTAGACTTCGTGGAAAAATATTCATCATCATGTAGAAGCTCATGAATCACTTTCAAGGACTTTTAAAGAGTAACATTAGTATACAGTGTTACTAGTACATCAAAGCTGATCAATTTCCTGTATTTATCAAACTGGTGAGCTGCCATCACATTAAGTAACATTGCATTGCTTTATAGATTAGAGGAAATAGTTTCTGTATATGGTCTCAATAAATTAGCAAAATGTATTAGTACCAATTTGGGCACTTTCATATGCAAGAAGTTTATTAGGCTTCAATACACTAAAAGGTCCGTACATAGCAGATACATAAACTAAAGCGTGAGAAATAAACATAACATGTTAATATAACATACATAAAACAAGCAAGTATAACATGAACGGTAATCAGTATTCAAAAGTTCAAAAGTAAGACAGTATACGATAATGTCTACGTACTGCATGTAGAGTTATACCAGCATCTATAATATAATATAGTAAATAGAAATCACCACATACCGCAACATAATAAAAAAGAGACAAAGTAGGAGACAACTTACTATCTAAATCTGTTCGCTGGTTTGACAACTCTACCGTAGAAAATTTTCACTTGATTTTCACTTGATTTCACTGCCAGTTATTTGGGGTTGAGTCTCTTGCGTTTGTTGTTGGAGGTCGTTGATGTTTCTTTGTTTATCTTCTTCTTATTTAGGTAGATATTCCAATCCTGGGTTGGGGAGACTTATGGCGTTTCCATTTTCTTCCACCCCGCGTTCTTGATTTTGTTCATCTTCTGGTTCATCGTTCCTCTTGTTAATCGGGAGGGGAGCTAAGTGATGAGTTGAAATAGTGTCTAGGCGCCCGTTCTGGTATTTGATGCGAGCAAAATAATGTGAATATGTTTCCATTAATCATACTCTCTCTGTGATTGGGTCTCTTTTGCTTCTCATATGTATTTTTAGCAGGACTTGGGATATAGCGGATCTGAATAGATAGGTATTGATTTCCCAAGGAGAGAGTTTCTTTCGAAAAGTAAGAATCTGTCGTGTGGGGCTGTATTGGTAGTTATGCAGAGAAGACCTCTCACCGTAAATAGTGCGAGTGGCAAGACCACTTACCATGAGTCTTTTGTTAAATTTCGTGACCGCAGCGCAGTGCGAGGGAGATAGTTTTCTTCAGAGTCCCATTCACCCTTTCACATTGGTCATTCCCTTGTGGGTAGTATGGTGAATTCCGCATTTATATGACGCTGTGTGACAATAGGTTAAGTCTCTAAGCTGTTCTCTTTGCATTTTTGCCTCCCTGTCACTATAGATAGCCTTTGGAGACCCGAATATCGAAAAAAGATCTGTCAGATGTCTGATTACTGTTTTGGCGTCTATGCCCTTGAACGTGAACGCCAAAGAGAAACGCGAGTGTTCATCCACCATCACAAAAAGATATTTATTCTGGGTTTTGATTGCATGGAGCCAACGAAATCGTCCGAGAGGCGTTTCGACGGTTTTGTAGCCCGTATAAGTTGTGAAGGAGGTGACTGGTGAAATTTTGGATTGATTACCGTGCATGTTTCACAATTTAAAATGTTCTTTTTAACGTCTTCCGTAGTGAAAGGTAAATTATTTTGTCTGCAGGAAATGTACTATTTTGGTTATGCTTGGATGACTAAAGGAGTTGTGTAAGTCTTCCAGCCAACTCTTTGACTTCAGAACTGTTAATGCTGCACATCTGCTTAGAGAATTGACTGCCAAATTGTCCTTTTCTGGTCTGTATGATATGTTGAATCGAAGTTCAGCGAGACCATGACACCATCACTTTAGTTTTTCGTGCTTGATCTTAGAAGAAGCTTGGTGATCAAGCAGATAAGATATAGATTTTTGGCCAGTGATGATGTCGAAGTATTAGACGGCTTGTAGTAAGTGTCTCCACTTCCGATAACATTCAAGGATAGCCTGTGCCTCACGCTCGACGACAGAATGATTTTACTCTGATTTGATTAGGATACGAGAAAAGAAGGCGACAGCTGGTGTCCCTTGTTGTCTAAGCACCCCTCCAAGTGCAGTACCGGAGGCATCTGTTTCGTTTAGTGAGAAGGTCTGTGAAGTTTGGTGCACCTAAATGTGCTTCTGAAAGGAGCTTCTTTGGAGTAGCAATAGCTATTATTGTTGAAGCTTTGCTCAGTTTATGACTAGAAGAAAATGATTTCTTGTCGTCGAAGAGTGATTGCATTATTTCTGAGCAATTTTGGAGCTCTTAGGCGTAATAAGCAAATAGGCCGATGAAACGTTCGAGTTGGGGCTTAGTAGTCGGTGTCGGGTAGTCGTCGACCACTCGAAACCTTTCTGGATCTGGTTTTATTGCTCCATTCTCTAAAACGTGGTAAAGAAACGAGATTTTGGTTTGTCTCAATTTATACTTCACTTCGTTTTAGGTCCCTTTTGCATTACCTGCGGCCAGCATAAATTTTTCAAGAATGCTTTCATATTCTTCTAGTGTGATTCCTACGATTATGACGTCATCGATGTAGGGGTATATTTTTGTCAGATTATTTCTCAACTTAAGTCATCCTTTGTACGTTGAAAGATCTGTACTGCGTTAGTACATCCTAACGGGAGCCGGAAAATTTGTAAAGATGATCCTGTGCAACAAACGCATTGAGGGGTTGGTCATCTTTATGAAGGAGAACTTGGTGGTAAGCTGAATTCAGGTCTATCTTGCTGAAGACTGAGTTTGTTGCTACCATGTTGGGAATATCATTAATTCGTTGGGAGAGATACGAGTCAACTGCGGTGTATCTATTGATTGTGCTGGAGTAGTCTATCATGAGTCTTGTTTTTGTCCAGATTTCTCTATGAAAATTTGGGCTCTCCATGGGCTACGTGATGGCTTTATAATTTCCTTGTCTAGGAGACGTTTGATTTCCTTTTCTATGAATTCTTCATTGTAATAGTTGTTCTCCGGAAAGGCATGACAATCGGTTTCAGTCCAGCTATATCTACTCCAGGTATAAGGCGATTATATGTCAGTATATATGTGAATCGATTGATTTCAAAACCATGCAGTAATTGATAGATTCTAGGTGTCCTCAAAATTTGAATGTGATTCCTTTGAATTTTTACATTACATCGCGACCAATAATAACAGGAGCAACTAACGGTCTCACAACTTTTATCTCGATGCAGTGTGTAGATCCACCAAACGTTAAATTTTCTTTTAATTTTCTCACAGTAGTCGAAGTTGACCCAGTAGTCAAGATTATTTTTGTCCGTTTGCTCAAGTCGTATTGTGTTCTGTGCTTTTTTAACAAATCTTCCTTGATGAATGAGTCGTCAGCTCCAGTGTCAACAAAACCTTTTGTTTTAATCCTTTTAAAATAATGTCTGCTAGATTGAGTTCCTTTAAAATACTACAGAGAGTAGAAGATAGCTTTGTATCAGGAGAGCTTTCACAATTTTTTTCCCTTTGTTTGATTATTTGAAGTAGAAGCAATTTTGATTACTCTCCGGTGTGGTATTTTGTCTATTTTGTTAAGATGGACTTTCTCCCAATGTCCAATCTTATGACACGATTTGCATTTTGAGTCTTTAGCTGGGCAAGCCTCTTGACGATGTTTACTTCCTCAAGAAAAGTAGCATTTGGGGTAGTTGGTTGTCGTACCTAGACTGATGTCCTCTTGAGTAACTACCAGAGCTGCTGAATCTCCGATGGCCATTTCCATTGACCTTGCCGTGCGTAATTGATCATCTAAGCTGGAGCCAGATTGTTCCAGGAGTCGTTGTCGAATAGTCACGGAGTTTAATCCTGCCACAAAGGCATTGCCAATGAGTAGTTCTCTGACATTTTTTTTAATCAGTGTCTGTGAGGTTACTTTATGTCCAATTTCTGTGTCAAGACTTGGTCATATTCGTTAACAGATTCTGTCGTCTTTTGCTTGCAAGTAAGAAATCTATGTCTGACCATAACTTGCATTGTTTGTGTAGAGAAGTTTTCTTCTAGCTTAGCTAATGCAGAATTAAAGTCGGATGACTCCGCCACAAGCGAGTAAGCTCTATATTCGCAAATAAGAACGTAACGTTTATTTTCTTCTTGAATATCGGCATTTGTAATGTATACTAGCTTGAAACATTTTTTTCCAAAAAATAAATTCTTGCTCCATGAGAGACTCACTCAGCTTTACTTTTAAAATTTTGTTATCCATTAGTGGTTAGGATAAACACTTTTAGTGTATTAAATTATGTCATATGCCAAAGGTTTATTAGGCTTAATACACTAAAAGGTCCGCACATAGCAGACATAAACAGAGTGTGAGAAGTAAACATAAACATGGTAATATAACATGCATAAAAAAGCGAGTACACTTGAACGGTAAACAGTATTCAGAAGTAAGACAGTTTACGATAATGTTTACGTACAGCAGGGTTAAACCAATGTGTATAATATAATATTGTAAATATAAATCATCACAGTCCCGAAGTAAAATTTTATGAATAAACAATATGAACTTAATTAGGTTTTATATATACTTTTTGTTATTTAAGAAGATTTGTTATGCTTTTATTAACATAATCACAATTTTAAGGAGCTTGCCAGTAATTGAATGGTTTTTGCATTCCAACCTTAGACCATTCATTAAGTAATAATCATCAGATACGCATCCTCTGCTTGTAGATTTGTGTAACAAATACGTTCAAAGTCTTCTGGTGTTGGATTGAGTCTTCTTACAAGGTAATATATGAAGAGAATTGCACTAAGACAATCTCCATGACAAATGCCACTGTTGGTTTGTTTTACATTGTGATTTTCTTCATTGAAAGTTGTCACTATATATCTTGATTCATATCTTTACCAGTATTTATGAAGATGTTCATTGAGATGGAGTTCATATGGGTGGTGTATTTTTCAACTTTTTTTATGTATATAGTAGTACTCTTTTGTTCACTGTATATAAGGCTTTTGACGTATCAAATCGGAGTATATATGTATATATCTTAAAATTGCTGGATGATATAATTTGTCTGCATGGACTTTCACTGAAAATACTTGTTCAGTGATATTTTATGCCTAGATGGTATGCGTCATGCATTCTTTGAATACCCTTACTATATAGTCTGTTCCAGCATTTTCTTATCATGCAGATGGCTAAGATCCTATGTTGGACTGACAGTAAGCAATACAATTCTTACTAGTGGATTAATTTATCAGAGTTTAAGAAATGCTTCTCAGCTATAATGCGTAGCCGACAATGTATATTTAGCAAATTGAATTATGTCCTATCTCGTGAACCAAACGGAATAAAAAACGGAATGCACAATTGAAATCGCAGTGGTGTAAATGTGGTGAAATAGTGGCCTATATGTGTAAAAATGTTCATTTGGAGGTTGAAAAAGAACTCCTTTTTAGTTATGAGTTTGTTTTATTTAACCAAAAATGAACATGGTGTTCTTTCTATAAATAAAAAATACAATAGGTACATTAGAAAAAGTAAATAACAGCAGTAAGTAATAAAGATAGATAACAGCATAATATGTATATATACAAGGGAAGGAAAGGGAGTTAAGTTAGGTTATACTGGAATGCCTTTTATATAGTAAAACCTGTTTAGGATTAGAAAGGCATAGAGTTATAGTTAGTTAAAAAGAGGTAGACCATGTAGGTACTATAGAGTTATAATCCTTCATTCCCCCTAGCACGTGTCAGGCCATGGGCTTATCATTTCAAGAGCCAATTGCCTGTCTCTTGTCATGCAGGTCTGCGGGTCTCACGGTGAACGGTGAACAAGATGGAACACGATGGACAGTGCTGGCCAGAGATGAAAGAAGACGTCGACATCGAGAGCAAAGAAACTTTTTTTCTGAACGAGGCGGCACAACTCAAGTTTGTAATGGAATCGAGACGCCCATGGATGCCTTCAAACTTCTTTTTAATGATCACATCGCCGAACACATCGTGATGTGCACCAACGAGTTTGCCCAGGAATCTCGCCCACATTTGTCGACCAATGAAGAAGAGGTCGAGAGATTTATCGACTTGCACTTCCTGCGAGGAGTAATGAATCAAAACAGTTTCCACTTCGATCTGCTGTGGTCGAAGAAAATGCACTGTTCTGCGTACAACATAACAATGGCGCGCGACAAGATGAGGGAGATGAAAACGTTCTTGAAGTTCGACCACAAGCGAGATCGTCAACGGAACCTTCGCCAGGACAAGTTCTGCATGATTCCAGAGGTTCTCAATTGCATCGTCGACAATTCCCGGGCACGCTACAAGTGGACGCAATACATGCCAAACAAGCCTGATCATTTTGGAATCATGTTTTGGGTGCTGGTCGACGTTGAGACAAAGTCAAAAGTCTTTGTAATATGCTTATTTTTGTTCTGATTTTACTTTCATTTATTGATTGTTTTACTTTTAGTACTTTTCATAACGAATACGCATATATAATAAAATGTAACGCTAAAAATAAATAATATAAACATGATTTGATGCTGGCTGCATCATAAAACAATTATTTAGTAAAATTGTTTTCGATATTGTTTGAAATCGTCCACTGATGGGTTTTCGCGCTTCTAGGAAAATTGTCTCTCAAATTTTTCCTTACCTGATGTCATTATAAATTTTTTACATCGTTTGCGCCTTCTAAAATAATGATTTTCCACGAGAGGATTAGATTAATAATAAAAGTTAAAAAGTTAAAGCCATTTTACCAAGCAAAAGCGTCCCAGGACGGATATCGCGCTTCTAGTGCTAAGTAGTGAGTACCAGCAAAATCGTCTGCAAAAAACAGTCTGCATAAACTGACTCAAAGGGTGTAGTTGGAGGTGAGGTGATTGTTGCAGGAAGGGAACGCTGCGATGGAGCGTTTCCGTTGCAGTCAGTACATGCTGACCTGACAGCATGTATGTCAGCTGTGATCCCTGGCCAGAAAACAATGAATCGGGCTCGGTGTTCCATAGACGAAGTACCTTGATGTGCAGCATGATATTGTCAAGAACAGCTTGTCTGAGTGACGGTGGAATGACAACGCGGTCTGCAAAACAAAACAGCCCCGTCAGAAACATAGAGTGATTCTATAAATTGCCAAAAGGGGCGGCATGTGGCAAATTTTTAAGTCCGTTTCTGGAAATCCGTTTTCAACTGTTTGAAGAAGGGCACGCATGTGATTATCCATCAGTTTCTTCGACGATCCTGGACCATGGAAGTGATGAGATCTCTGATGCCTCATTTTGGATAATGTTAGCAAAGAGCATGTTCCATTTGATTATTTTACAGAGTGAGTCGATCGAGATAAGCGGTGATGGGTGGCGAGAGGTGGCATCAGCAGTAAGATTAGAATTTCCAGGCATGTGGATTATGGAGAATCGCCAAAGAAGAGTACGTTGTTTCAGCCGGAAACGTCTGGTGTTTGTAATCTCATCGAGAGTGCGGCCACCAAAAATCTTAACTAATGGCTTGTGGTCAGTTACCACTAACAGGTTTTCACATTCCTGTGTTGGTCTGTTCGAGACTCCAGGCAACGGCGAGTGCTTCTCTCTCAATTTTGGGCATAGCGGGACTCATCACCAGAAAGGAAGCGAGAACCTGCCAGGATGATGTGCCATTCATCTGGGCAACAGTCAGGCATCTGGGAGGGGCGTGTACACTATTTTTGTGTCAGAAAATACCCAATGCTCTTTGTGGACCAATCAAGCTTAAGGCGCGTTCGTCTGGATATGTTGAAGATTTTTACGCCTTCTTTAATGGCTTCAATGATGGCTTCCTTGATGCTTTAAAAGCATCCTCAAGAACTTGCGACCAGAAGAATTTGTACTTTGGACTGAGGAATGGCTTGAATGAGGCCATTGTCTCCCTCAGTTGAGCATAATTGCTGACTTGGTTCACAAGCCGGAATCAACTTCGAATGTCTGTCGTGGATGTGGGTGTGGGGAAGTCTTTGATGGCATCAAATAACTTTGATAGTGGCTCTATGGAGATGTTAGTAATGCGGAAACCAGTACTGCGGGCTCAGTACTATGCCTGACTCTCCAACCCTTTTTAAGAAATCCATATTGCGCCACCAGTGAGTTTCTAAATCCTCCTCATAGTGAAGCGGGTCGTCCACACATCTTTCTTTGCGCTCGAAGTCAGACAAAATAGCATCAAAGCGTTGGTTGTATCCATCACCAGATGATAGAAAATCCTGAGGGACTCGGCAGTAACGCCATCTTCCCAATGGTGTGATGAATGTTGTTAGATGTCGATCGGATTCGCGAAGAGGAGTTGAGTGGTAGCTATTTCATGCATCTGTGACAGTTTTCCGTGTATTGCCAGGAATCCGACGTGCAAGGTGAAAACGGAGATTCGGTGAAAAATGCTTCCAGTTTGCAGTGGCGGTTAAGTGGTGATAAATTCACAGTCCGGCGGGGTGTGCCATCATGTTTTCTTGTCACCACCATTCTATGGCAACAGATTGCTGGTTCTGCGTGACACCAAGAGCCTCATCCCGAAGCAGATCTTGGTGTACTGTGTTTTACCAATGTACTGGAATTGGTGCTGCGGTATGGCATGCATACGAAGTAGAAGACTTATCTAAATGGATTTCGACGGACTGGGCAGTCATAGTTGGTAGAGGACGATGTGGACATGTATTGAAGGTAGATGCGGAGTAGTAGTTCAGGATTCAGTCGCGCATTTTATCATTGTTTTCAGGCTGACATGAAAATGGGAGAACTGAGGGGTGTTCTGGTGGGACTTGGCGCTTAAGGCAATCGCAGTTGTCACTGTTTCCGGTGTTCGCACTGCATCCAGCATTCATTTCTCTGATTGCAGCAAGAAACGTATGCTTGTTTTGTTTTGGTCCTGTTAGTTGGCACTGCCAATGGTAGGAAGTCTAGTGGAAAGATCCCAAGAGCCAAGAGTGATTTGTGTGATAGAAAAAAGTTATGAACGTCACTACTTACATAAATGAGAGCACGGCATGAGATTGTATTTCCATGGTGATTGCGGCCCTCAAGTTAACCAAAGAAAGCACCACCTATTTTGATTTTAGACTTGTTGGCAGCGAGTAAACTTAGAGAGACTGGATGTAGATCGTCTTTGGAAAAGCCACTCCCTAGCAACTTGGAAAAAGACCATACATCGGACTGTACTCCACTGTCTGTGATGCACTCTATTTAGAATTACTGAGACTATATTAACTTTAACATATTGTTATTACCTATTTAGTTACTGCTCCTTCATACTTAACATATGCTATATATGTAACTTACGTCTGCATTTATATCACTTCCCATATATGCATATATGTTTTTCATCTAAACCTACATATTAATTTCTCATATTTATTTTCTACTACATGTCCTGTTGCTTATGTTATATTTATTATTGTCTAATTCTATTATGCTTCAGATATCCACATTGCTATTGGACCAATAAAATTTATCTAAAGCAAAGAGACTTTTCTTTATGCGGATATCTGTACTGTGAATTCGTAGACGACTATAAAAACCGCTACTATAATAAACAGTACAGAACTACAATTGATAAATTACAGTAAACGTTTAGCAGTGGTTCCTGTTGTCATTAGTGTAAGAAGGGCAGAACTCTTGCAAATGCACCAAGCTCATGGAGAAAATGCACGCTCATTTTATGCTAAAGTCAAAGGTAAAGCAGCAACCTGCCAGTACACTGCCAAGTGCAATTGTGACACGTCCACAGATGTGGATTTTAACGAGACAATAGTTCATGATGTAGTTATTAGTAGTCTTGCCGACATTGAGACACGCAAAGAGGTGCTAGGCTGGTCAGATGTGGACACTAGACCTGTGCTTGATGTAGTTGCCTTTATAGAAGGAAAGCAAATAGCAACTAATGCCTTATCTGGTGGAATACCTTAGCAAGCATATCAGGTTTTCGAAAACAACAGAAAGTTCCTACAACGCAAACTCCTGACCACAACAAGACCAGCAAATACCCTGACTGCACCAATTTTTTCAATATCTACTCTATCAATATCTACTAAACCTCATAAGCTATGCATTGACTGTTGGAAATAGCTAGACCTTCATTTAAATCAAAGTCCAAAACCAGGAATACAAGTAGCAACACTCAGCATGCAAGGCATACTGAAACCAGTAGTTTCATCATATGGAGCTTGGATCAAATGAACTAAGTCATCAAAATGGTAATGATCTGTATCCAGCAGGTGTGATCAAATAACCAAACAAAATCACTCTGATCTAGATTCACAACCCCAATTATCATCAAATAAAAAACCACTGGTGATGCATCATCACATATTCACTTACAAGGGATGGTTTTCTACTTGCTCTATGCATTATCTAATGTTATCACTGATACAGGGGCACAATCATGCCTTTTGTCAAGAAAAGACTTCGAAAAAAGTGGATTCCTTGAGAGTGACCTGATCTCTGTCAAGTACGGAATGATAGCTGCAAATCAGACTCGGTTCCGTATCGATGGAGCAGTCTTTGTCCGTCTTGAAGGCAAAAGCAGAACAGGAGAGCTACACGAGTGTAGGGCAATGGTCTACATAAGTCCAGATGCAAATGGGTTTGACCTATCCCAAGAAGCTATGGCCCAGTTGAGGATTATCCCACGAGATTTCCCACAAATTGGTACAACTTTCGAGGGTTGCATATCATCAAACCAAACAGTTTCTGAATATCAAAACCCACCAGTTATATGTTCACCTCAGGAAGAAATATGTGATTGCACCACACGTGAAGAGCCTCCTAATTCTTCTGTCACACTGCCCTTTCCTTGCTGCCCTGAAAACAATGAACGCACGAGAGACTGACTATTGAAGCGTTATGCTTCCTCCACATTCAATATTTATCCTTATACCCCCGTCCCAGAAATGAAAGGACCACCGATCACCATTCATATTGATCCAAACACTAAGCCTATAGCTGTCCACACCCCTGCTAGAGTTCCAATTCATTGGCAAGAACAAGTGGAAAAAGACTTATGTGATGAGGCTTTGGGTGTCATTGAACGTGCTCCACACGGAGAACCCGTGACTTGGTGCCACAGAATGGTTATCATAAAAAAACATAACGGAGAACCCCGCCGCACAGTAGACCTCTCACCATTGAACAAACATTGTACTAGAGAGACTCACTCCATGAAGTCCCCCTTCCATCTTGCCCGAATCAGTACCACCGCACTCCTGGAAGACTGTTACAAATGCTTAGAATGGGTACCACAGTATATCCATTTGCCAAGAAGATCGCCACCTCACTACATTCATCACTTCTTTTGGAAGTTGGCGATATATTAAAGCCCCTCAAGGCTTTATCTCCAATGGAAATGGCTATAATCGTCGATTTGATGAAATCACCGCCGACTTCCCCAGGAAGCTTAGGTGTGTGGATGACACTCTCTACTATGATCAGGATCTCCTAACACACTGGTGGCGAGCAATTAAGTTCATCGAAACTGTGGAGAAAGCAGAAATCCTCATTAATCCAAGCAAATTCCAATTTACGCAACACTTTGTTAAATTTGCTGGCTTTCAAATATTTGATAACGATGATGAAACCATTACCTAAATACATCGAAGCCATAAAGAACTTTCCAAAACCAGAGACAATTACTGACATGTGATCATGGTTTGGGCTAGTTAACCAAGTATCTCATTATGCCCAACTCAGAGAAATCCTGGCTCCCTTCAAGCGTCTTCTTAGTCCAAAAGCTAAGTTCAGTTGGTCTGACATCCTTGATAAAGCTTTTCAGGAATCAAAAAACCAAATAATTGATCAGGTGTCACAATCTTTGAAATTAGCAGAAGAACCTGCCTTCGTACTGATTGGTCCAAGACAGGCATTGGGTACTATTTCAGTCAGAAGCACTGCGACTGCTTGAATCAATAGCCTGGCTGCTGTGAAAATGAAGAAGAATAACTCTAGCTGGATCCCGGTTCTCACTGCTGCAGAACAGCGATATGCTCCTGTTGAGGGTGAAATGTTGGCAGTTGCATGGAGTCTAGAACAGACTAAATATTTCACACAAGGATGTTATAATCTCCTCATTATCACAGATCATAAACTCCTGGCTAAAATGCTGGGAGACAGAACATTAGACGAAATAACCAATTGCCTTCTCTTTCGTTTAAAGCAATGGACTTTATTCTGGAAGTTTGATATTGAACACCAACCTGGAAAAGACAATCATGTTGCAGTTGCCACTTCTCGGTACCCCTCATCTCTTATAAAAAACTATTCTATTGAAGCCAGTCTTCATCTGCACACTGAAACTGATGAAATAGAGACATCCATGATAGAAGCTAAACGTACTGACATCAATAAACTGACTGCAGTCACATGGGAACGCATACAACAGGAAACCACACTCTATAAAACATTGACAGACCTTCTAGAAATAATCAATTCTGGATTCCCTACTCAACGCGATCAACTCCCCCTCTCCATTACACCATATTGGGAATTCCGAAATGGACTTTTCACATCAGATGGAATCATCCTATATAACGATTGTGTCATTGTACCCTCAACTTTACGTAATGAAGTTTTACAGCACCTCCAGTCAGCCCACCAATGAGTATCTGGAATGACAGCCAGGGCCAAAGCAACCGTATTCTGGCTTGGCATTACACGTCAAATGCAATAAATGCGTGACCAACGTCCTAATTGCAATAAGAATGCCCCATCTCAGACCAGAACACCACCTGCCTCCCCACATATCCCTAGCACACCTTTTGAAGCAATATTTGCTGACTTCTTCGACTGTCAAGGTCGACACTATCTTGTCATCGGAGACAGACTGTTCGGGTAGACTGAAGTATACAAGGCTAAGACAGGGACCATGGAATCTGGTTCCAAAACGTTATTGTCATGCTTACGACAAGTCTTTGTTACCTTTGGAGTACCTCTTGAACTCTCTTTAGTGATGATGGACCCGAATTTAGTTCGAGTGAAACTCAGGATTTCTTTCATCACTGGGGTATACATCATCGTCTATCATCAGCCTATCGCCCTCAGTCAAATGGACGAGCGGAACTCGCTGTCAAGTCAACCAAACGTCTTCTAGAAAACAATACTGGCCCTGGAGAAAGTGTCGATAATTATCACTTCATACCTACCATATTAACATTACGAAACACACCAGACATTGACTGTAAGGTCTCGCCTGCTCAAATACTATTTCGTCATCCATTACGGGATGCTATGCCTCAGGCCTACAAATCAAAACATGAAAATGAAGAGCTTCATCTTATATGGTGGGAAGCCTGGTCATTCAAAGAGGCTGCACTACGCACACATCCAAAGAAATGGGATCGTAGTGGGACAGTTATCGAAGTATTTGATAATGATCACCACATTGTAAAAATTGATGGAACTGGGAGACCAATTCTACGTAACAGGCGTTTTTTACGTCAATATCAACCGCACTCATTGTCCATCAACACGCAAACTCTACTGCATGTTCCCAGCTCATGTTCCCAGCAGCATGTTTTCAGCTTACACACATCAACTTCAAGCAAGCATGTTACAATGACTTCGCCTCTAACAGATTATCACAAACTGAATGAATCACCCTCATACCCAGAGGAGGACCTGACAGAACAACCATGTTCATTTACAAATGACGCCCCTCAGGATCAGTTATTATTGGACTCCCTATCACAACCATTGCCATCCACTGATTCTAACAACATCGCAAATAGCAGCCCCCCAATTCGACGCTCAGGATGTTCCAGAAAAAAAGCAAGTATACGATTCTGACTCTGGTACTTACATTCATCCCCAATCTCTGGTACTTACATTGATCCCTAATAACTTCCTGTTACTCTCACTCTCATTCATTATTCATCATGTCGTTCCTTCATTTCACTGATACAGTCGTTTTGTAAAAACAGGTAAGGGATGTAGAATTACTGAGGCTATATTAACTTTAACATATTGTTATTACCTATTTAGTTACTGCTCCTTCATACTTTACCTATGCTATATATCACTTCCCATATATGCATATATGTATGTTTCTCACCTAAACCTAAATATATATTTCTCATGTTTATTTGCTACTACATGTCCTGTTGCTTATGTTATACTTATCATTGTCTATTTATATTATGCTTCAGATATCTGCATTGCTATTGGACTAATAACATTTATCTAAACAAAGAGACTTTTCTTTAGAAAATATCTGCTTTTAAATTTTTGGTTTACTGTAAATATACAATATTAATGAACAGCTATCTCATAATTTACATATTTTATTTATTTAGTACGAATGCCCATCTTCAAAAATATAATAGACGCATAAATAATTCTAGAAATATACCAGTCACTATGTACAGCTAAAATGTGCAAAAATATCCTAAGCGAATTATAAGTACAAAGATCAATGTCTAAATTAATTGATAAGGTTGCTCTTCCCATTTCATTCATACAGAGTGACCTGAATCAAGAAAAACATTGAAAACAGAGACAAAATTCGTCTGCTAATAGATAATAGTCCTCACCTCTTGTGTAATGTTTATGAAGTCTTACAAATTAACTGTCTTGCTTCTTGAAATTCGTTGTATATATTATGCTTATCGTATAAATAAATTATGAGAAGTTGAGGAGCATTTTATACTGAAAAGTTTGCTTATATTTATTCAGTATTTAATTTTTGTTTTTAACCAAATTGTTTTTAAAATATGTACAGATATATATTTTCTATCAAAGATCTCTTGTTTACCTTATAATAATTAGATTAAAACATATAAGTTCTACATTCTCAAGGTGCCACTTCTCTTTTAATAAATCGTTATGTAAACAATCTGAGATAATATATCGATGTATCTTACTGGTGCTTTCAGTATGATGTAAGTCTCGAATATTTCGAATGGCTTGATGAACCGGTGGAGGTGCTGGCACCTCAACTTCAACACCTGTAAGTCTGAATCGAGCCTGATGAAAAAAATAAACAATATTATGTGCAAATACGCTTCTACTGGTGTTTATAATGTTGTTTATGTTTCTAATGCTTTTTCATAAAAAAAGGATTTTTGTTGCAGCAATAAATCTCATAATATAAGATAATTAATAGAAATAACTTATTTGATATTACATATATATTACATATTACATAATATATAATTTTTATATTTAATTCAATTTCCATCTTAATAAAAATAATATATACCTATGTAGTATGTATATAAGTACTTTTCGAGAATGTTGTGTCTTATGCGACTATATAAAGTAGTCAGTTTGTATAATTACCCGGTTTGCTTGTTCTTGCCAATCCTGACGGCAGAGGACAACTAGTATCGCCACCATGCACAAAGACACTCCAATGCCTATTCCAAGCCATAGCCCTGTAAATCGGAAAGAGAAGAAAGTATCAAAATATCATGCAGACATGAATATATGTTGATTTGAAAAATAATAGATGACTAACAACGATAATAAGAAATAATGACTATATACATATATAAGTAGTAGAGAGGGGTACCACGACTTCACAAATGGAGGGGGGGGGGGGAGGGGCTTGAGATGCTTTTTTGTGAGATGCTTGCCGTGGGAGAAAAAATCCCATCTTGATCGGGTCTCCCCTGCCTAATTCTTAATGGATGCCTGTCTTTGTCATAGCTTTGAGACTGTTCCTCACCAACCTTTGGCTAGGATTGTTGGAGAAGCATTTAGCTCTAATGTGATGGTCGGGGAATCTGAGGGCTTTCTCCTTTACTTTCTAGCAAATTCTTTTAGAGTGCGACTTGTATGATGGTATATTGGTCTCAAGCCGAAGGACTTCAATGGGAGTAAACTTGGCTTGCCCAGATATATGTCTGAGGGCGATGTTTTGAATGCACTCAAGTTCTTCCATATTTGTCTGTGATAGCCAAGGTTGCCAGCTGGGTCCGCTGTAATCTAATATGCTTCTGATAAGTGCGAAATAAATTCTTTTGAGGTTCTCTGATTTCAAGCCCCAGGATTTATTACTGTTTTTTGTAAGATTTTGCAGCATCTGCTTCTGGCTTTGATCGAGATGGTCTTGATATGTTGCCCAAAGGATAGAGCTCGGTCGAGAATAACTTTTAGGAGTCTAGGAGTTTTGTTCGTGGGGATGGTGTTTCCCTAAATAGATACGTTGACTAGTTTGTCTGTGTCTTTGGTGTCGGTTGAAAAGATGGAGCATTAGCTTTTATCGCTGTTGTTTAAAGTCATTTTGATGTTACGACTCTAGTTAGCTACATTGGTTACGGCCACTTGCATTTTTTCTTCTGCTTCTTTGATGGTTTTACCTCTAGCCATCATGGTGATATCGTCTGCATACTGGACTGAATCTACGTTGTCAGGGATGGCATCGTTGACGATGTAGAAGAGGAATAACAGTGGTGCAAGGACAGACCCCTAGGGAACCCCTTGTATGATTCTCTTGTAGCTGCTGTTTTCTCCGTTCATTTGAACTCTGCCCTCTCTTTTCATGAGGAACCCTCTGACCCATTCGTAACGTCTGTCTACCCCATAATCTAGCATACACATCATCAACTCTTCTCTCCAAACTCTGTAATAAGCTTTAGAGAAATCTAAAAGCATAACTATGGTTTTGAGAGCCGTTTTCTTTTAGAAATTGTCGCTTATCTGTTGAGTGACTGCTAGAATAGATCTTCTCAGCAATGATATTTTCTGAAACCTGCTTGTCTGAGATTAATCCACTTGTTGATTTCTGCGAGGGACGGAGGGGGGGGGTCTCTCAACCAATGAGAATCGAGAGAGACTTCAGCCAATGATAGGGTTCGCATAGTATCAAAAAGAACGCTGGTCAGTTTCATTTATTCTACTTTACTTCACGCTTGTGTACGTACGGTCGTACTCTCACCTCCCCTCATAATGTGATACACCGATAGTGATTACGCTGAATTCAATTATTTTCTCAATGATCGTTTTGGCATTGATGACTCGCCTAACTTACTATCTACACTCCATAGTAGTTAAATAATTTATCAATTATTAATTTTCTCAAAATACAGTTATATATAGCTATACTACTGAAATTTAAGACAAGTAGTATTTATGTAACCCATGTTCTCTTAATGTATGCTAAGAATTCCCTTCTGGTATGCTAAAGATGTCCTAAAGATATGCTAAACTCTTAAATGAATCCTTAAAAGTATGCTAAGAGTTCCTTACCGGTATGCTAAAAATATGCTAAACTCCTAAATGAATTCCTTAATGTATGCTGAGAGTTCCCTACCGGTATGCGAAAAATACGCTAAACTCCTAAATGGATCCCTTAATGTATGCTTAGAGTTCCCTAATGGGATGCTAAAAATGTCCTAAAGATATGCTAAACTCCTAAATGAATCCTTGATGTATGCTAAGAGTTCCCTAATGGGATGCTAAAAATGTCCTAAAGATATGCTAAACTCCTAAATGAATCCTTAATGTATGCTAAGAGTTCTACCGGTATGCGAAAAATATGCTAAACTTCTAAATGGATCCCTTAATGTATGCTAAGAGTTCCCTACCGGTATGATAAAAATGTCCAAAAGATATGCTAAACTCCTAAATGAATCCTTAATGTATGCTAAGAGGTCCCTAATGGTATGCTAAAAATTTGCTAAATATATGTTAAAAATTGCCTAAACTCTTAAATGATTTCATAAATACCATAAGTAAAAATAACAAGTTTATCCATAGAAACATATATTCTGTTATAACAAGCCGGATATCTCAGTTCAACTGTTAACGTTTACATATCGGCAGAAGCATTAGTAAATGTATCTTTGAATAACTGGGCATCATCTTAGTTAAAAAATTTAGCTCTCGATTAAATCCATGAGTCATCTCCCTCGTCTCCAAATAAACGTCTATTGAATGGTGT
>JAYRBW010067518.1:0-27978 GCA_036023295.1 Invenusta paracnida | reverse complement strand
AGATTACTATTATCGTACTTTTAGAGTGCATGTTATTTATCTAAGTTGAATTAACTGCATTAATCAACAAGCATTAATTAAGATAACCACCAATAGTATCCACTTCTTAAAGCTTTTACAATGGACGTAATTTGTTACAATAAGTAATATGCTTAATGAAACTTTTATAATTAAATTTATATTTGCCAAAATAAATATGTCTTAAACTATACATACTTTTAACATGGACTTAAAAACAGTAATAATTTTGAATTGAATAGTTAACTATGTATGTTATTATATTAATTCATTTTTAATTTTCAGATAAACGATTTCTCAGACAGTCAACAAGTGCCAAGCGTGATGGTGTTGGATGACTCGATAAAATTGATTTGGTGAAACCCTGAACGATATTCTTGTATAACTGAGACTTATCGAGTTGAATTTTTATTCGATAATGGAAAAAGAATACTGATCTGTCTATGTCATGATATTTTTGTATTATACAGACAAGTGCATTTGTTTCATTTTTCTTTTTGATAATTAATAATTTGTACACTTTCTTTTTCTAACTATTCTTTATAACCAATTGTATATTTTAATCATATCTATACGTTCCTACTTCAGTTATCTAGCGGATAATAAGTATATGTAGACTCACTCAGCTTATAAGTAGAAAACTATATATTATTTTATTATTTACATTTAAATTTTGATCGATTTTCGCTAAATGTATTTGTTTAATCGACCCCTTACAGTTTACATTTTTATTGCATTACCATTTATATCGATTTAATAGTTTATGCTTCGCATTTTGTATTTAGGTTTTATATTTTTGGACGCTTTTTAGCATTCCTAATTCTTGATGACAAGTTATTTTTGTAAAAAGATGACATCTACCTCACTATTAAACCTGTTTTGGTGTATCTTTCTATATAATATTTCTATATAATACTGTTATATGTATAAACAGAAGGTTACAGTGGTTTTGAAATTGTATATTTTTATTAGATAAAAAATAATAATAATGGAACAACATTTTTTTCCATTTATTCGGCAAGTGTCAATTTCCGCTGCTAAAACCAAATAAATACACTTTTTTCGATTAATCTCCGGCGCTTAGTTTTAAAGGATATGGAAAGCAATTTTTTTTGCGGATTAGGAATACAAAGTTCAAATTAAAACCGGTCTTACGACGACAACAAGTTTTAAAACCACGTGTAAACACTTTGAACACTGCTACGAAAAAAGTGTTTATAAGGCTAAGACTTTAGCTTAAGCTTCGATTTAAAACTATTTGTAAACTTGCACATTAAGTATATGCCTTTAAAGAATTTAGAAAAATTTAAAAGATAAGTTTTGAAATTTAACTATAGTTTTGTCTTACAAAATAATCGAGACATAATTATGTCAAATTACATAAATTATAAAGTTTGTTATATTATAAAATTAATTAAACTTTGAAATAGTTTCTTCATATTTTCCGTATAAAAACTTATTCATGAAGTACTTTTTGAGTTAATATATTACATGAATCAGTACTATTTTAGAAACACAGACCAGTCTAATACACATGCTAAACTTTATGTTAATGTATCTAGCAGTTGTTTCCTGTAATAGTCAGTTTATGATATATTCATATGTTTCGTTAACACAAGTAGGATTTACCTCCTATTTATTTACGGTAACCCTTATCTACGGTCACCCTCAGAATTGGACACCGGCTTTCTGCAGGAAGTTCGTCTAGCAATCATTCCCATTGTCACTTGTATGGAAAGTAACCCTAAACAAATTCCAAAAAATACCAAAATAGTCTACGAAGTCTATCCTGACACGAACATCTGCGCCGGAGTGGAGGATGGTGGAGCAGGCATCTGTCACGGTGACTCTGGGGGCCCACTTGTGTGCCGACGGGAGGGAGGCTGGGTCCTTGCGGGTGTTGCGTCCTGGAGTCGGGGCTGTGGGCCAACGAGTGGAACTGTGTACACGCGGGTGGCAGCTTTTTCGTGGTGGTTGAACAGCACAATGCGACGCGTCCGTTAGTTGGGAACAGTGAGTAAATATATTTTGAATTGTATGTTAGATAATATGAATGATAACGTTCCCCAAATGTATAACAGTTACATATACAACACACTAATCGCAAGAAAATAGAGGCATTTGCACAAACACTTTATTTATGAAGATATAATACTTCACTATACGTGTAAAACAAATGATGTGCATTTGCTGCTGTTCGACATAGATTTATGTATTATTTCGAGACTTCATAACACGAATAGGTGTGTAATTTCTTTCGATATGGATTTCCATGTATTTGTTATATAAATATAATTCCCTGATATTTTCTATTTAATGCATGTGTTGAGAGGAATCACACGTAATAAAAGGGATAACTCGTTGTAATATTTTATTGTGTTTCAGGAATGAATTCAAACTTTCCACGCTTCTGGTGTGAACTTGTGGACATTTATTTAATTTAAAAGTATAACTTAATTATTGTTGAGAAGAAAAGTTGTCCTGAAGAATGTGTATCTTTAATCAACTGTCTCAAAACATACGTTTTGTCATTATATTATTTTTCTTGATAAAAGTGAAGTGAAATAGAATAGTTAAACCTGTACGTAATTTATTTCATTTATATAGGTGACTATAAATCCACGCAAAAGCATACATATTTTAACAAACATATGCTAGTATATTTTAATAATCTTGAAGTATCACGAGTTTCCCTAATAATATGTACAACCATGTTCATTAAAATATAAACAATGTATTTAAAATTAAAAATGCTTTTTCTTCCATGCACTGAATAATTGGATATAACATATGTATAAGATACACAATGTCCCAAATATAGTATAGTTCACGTATTGCGGAGTTATTGTTAAAATAACTTGATTGAATTAATATATATAACAAACAGTTTAGAGACTTTTTTCTAATCGTTCAAATCAATGATTGGAAAGCCTTGAAAATATATAGGTACTTTATGTTTTGTAGGCTGTAAAAACAATATATACAGTGTATTATACAATTAGTATAACAATTATAATGATAATATCTGTAATTATCTAATAATAAGTATACATATAGTATAAGTAAAATGAGATAAATAAGCTATATCTATAATATTTTAATACAGCCAGTATGATCTTATTCAGAATCATATAATATATTTAGTATCGTGCAGTAGTTAAATGTCGGAATATATTACAATACTGATATTAATGTATTCACGTCAATAATAAAAACTGCTCTTTTAAAGGAGTTATGAAAATGTTTATAAAAACAATATTTTCCAAATGATGAAGCTATCGAAATATGTCTCATAAAAGCACTATTACATGTATGTTTCGATATGCAAAACATGTGTGACTACCAAACTATAACGCAAATATTAAGCGCTGTAAACCATTGCATTGTTAGAAAGTATAACATTTGTTCTTACGAATATAAAGAGGCATATTTACAGCATGTGCATTATGCACAATTGTTTACAGGTTCTATATGTCCCAATAAATGTAATTATCTGAACAATACAATACACAATAAAAAGTGAAAATGGTTTAGTAGCAATAACATAATTTTTCTAAATATTTTAGTAAGTGTAAATATATAATTATTCAATAAATATAAAACATTTGTCAATTATGAGTGGAATTTGAAAATCGTCCTAACTTGTAAATCGAAATCCTCCTAAAATAGGTTATTATTGGAAGAGCTGTTTTGCGAGTTCGGAGTTATGCAAAATACAGTTTGAGAAACTCCTCTGATAAGTATCTTAAAATATGTTTTATCAATGGAAAAATTGGGAAATTGTTTATGAATGACGAAAACACTTTTTTGCGTTTAGTTATATGTATGCATCTTAAAATAGTATTTTAGTAACAAAATGCAGATCAGTGTTCAACACAGTGTAAAATAATATTCAGAATAACGCTTTGTTGGTCTTAAACTCCTGTGAACTTGAACCAATACTTAAAAAATGACAATTGTGGGACAACCAAAACAAAATGCGATTCATGCATTAGATATATAAGTACATAAATACTTAGTTATATGTATAAATATAAATGTCCAATAATATTTAAAATTAACATTTTTATTTTATATTAGTGAGAATCTAATTTAGAAAACCAGATTCTGTTCTAACGCAGGTATTTAACAAATTAAGGAGCTCCTAACTTTTAAGGGCATATGACAAAAACACTAGTTTGACTCTTCTTGACGTTTTTTATTATTAAACAAATTGAAGTCATTATGGATACCTTACACATAAAAAGAAAATTGAACATCAAATGTACACATAGTCCTGATATTGTATTTGTAAAGACTATCATAAACTAATAGCACATATATATGTGTGCCATTAAACTATTTTGTGACAAACCCAAAAGTATCATAATTTAAAAAAATTAGGAATATTGTATTTTATTGTTTATAATAGTTGTTAATAGTTGTTTTATAAATTAAAATTTATTATACAATATTGATAAGTATGTCTGAGGACCGTAATAAATACTAATATGTACGCAACTTTATGATATAATTAATATTATAACATATATCGCTTTTTTACGAATATAGGATGATTCTTTAATAAGATGATAGTTTATTGAAACATAATTAACGTCGCCAAGTGTAGCTAAAATAGCGATCGATAAAATCTCTTTATCGTATATTTAATCGTGTATTGTATATTTGCCATTTTTATGTGCATTTGGATGTTTACCTTTGAGATATGACATCCAATATGTGTTTATGTTTCTTGACTGTTTATTTGATGCCGTTTGTATAGTATAGTTTTGTATAGTATCTGTCAAGCTACATTGTTGATGCCGTTTCTGATTAATTAACATATACGACAGCAATAAATTAATGGCTGTCTTAAGTTAAACGCAATCCAATAACTGATCCGACAAACCAGAGAAAACGAGGACAACAGCATAAGATATAGCTTAACAGCGCACACATTCATACTACCCGAACCTTGCAGGTTAATTATCTCCAGGATTCCGCAACCTATCAGGTCTCTACTGATGCTTCAGTAGACACGTCTGATTATTTCATATTTATTTGTGTGGTCCAAATTCTCTCCTGTAACAAACAGCTTGGAGTAAACAAAACCATGAATGTCAGCATGGCCATAGGAACACAATTCCGTAGGAACAGTTATTAATAGGTTTGACTATGGGAATCAATGGAGTAGGGGCTTTTTGAAACTCCAACTACCCCGTCGTCTTAAAATAGTTAATATAATCAATATGGTCTGAATACTTGTAAAGAAAACAAATATTGATTTGAAACATTTTAGAAATATTTATTAACATTATGTACTAATTATGAAGTGAAAAAAAACGTGATAAATAAAATGTGGATCTTAATAATAGCTTGTGAGGTTACCATTCATTACAATTTAATTATAATTAAATACTTATCTGAAATTAAATTTAGTGTTTCATTACAGGTAGATACATTTGTGCAGAACATGGTAGATAGATATTTATTAGATAGAAGCATCAGTAAGCCTTAAAAAACGTGACATTAAACAGTATAATCATGTATATTGACAGCTGTTTTAATTTCACAAACTATATTCTTTATTTGTAATAATTATAAGCATCTTTATCTAAGCCATTGAATACCAATGAATTCAACATTGAGATGTTGAATATTACATTACATAAAATAAAATTGCGAAAACTGTAATTAAATTGTAACAATATCCTTTTTTACAAACTTTAAAAAAACTTGTTTTATGGAATTTAATTATTCCTCTTTTCATAACGTATACATTATAATGTGCAGAGATATATTCAATCCACGGTTTAACATTATTCTTTAAGCATGTTGTTTTTTTAAAGTTCGTTCGAGCTTGATGAAACTATTAACTAAAACAAATAAATAAATAAATTGTTTGTTAGATGAATTGCTACTTCTGTTATTAAAATATTAAACGCCTTGAATAAAACATAACATACAAAAAAAGATTAAATAAATACTAAGATTTAATGATAGCAACAATACAATTGTTATATTTTATGATATTACAATAAATCTATTTAAAGTCAGTGCTACCTTAAAAACTAAACATTTATTAATTGATAAATATTCTTTTTTACACATATTATGTATACATTATAATGCGTCTATGTATCAATATTTTGATAATTACGTCAAGTTCTGTAAATTGTTATGTTATATTGTGACAATTGCTTTTATTTTTAGCATTCTAAAATTTACTAAATTAAATTTGAGAAAGAAACAGAGCAGTGTACATTGAAGATGTTACTAACGATTAATAAAATGGTGTGATCATATTTAAACGAAAACATTTCCCTTTGATAATGTTGGTAATCTTGGACAAAACACGTAAATCGTATATTAACTTCAGAGCAATAACAACTATATATTAGCATTGAATTTCATTCTAATGTTGATCCATAATTTCTAAAACTTGTATTTAAATTCTTCTTTATTTTCAGTGATGACGATTGTACAAGTGTCGGCGTTTCCAGGGTATGGCATTCCTGGTTTCAGAGGAAAAGGTTCGTAAAATACTAAATTAATGTACATACGATTACTGATTTTGAAACATAAATGAAGTGTTTAAATGATGTTCCACCATTTGTGTAATGTTATTAGTCAATGTTTATGGTTTATGTATTTTTCATACCTATGGAAAATATTGATCTCGTTTTGATAAATACTTTATATGTTTTCATCATGACAACAAATGGCTTCTAGAAGCTATCCAGCATTCTATTGATATTTACTGTATTATCATATTTACTTGAAACATCGACATTGAACTTAGGCAATGAAAGTATTGGATGTCACTGACCCAATTTAACACTTCGTAGATGTCACGGAGAAAGTAGCTCTGTAAACAGTTTACACATATCACACTTTTCCGAGACACCAACACAATTTGATAGATACAAAAGGGCCATACAAAATGCAATACTATATTATTGCATATTATAATCTTGCAATAGGCAAGATAAAATCCACCAATAAACGATCTTAATTTAGGAAACTAATTTCAGTTGACATAATATTGAAGCAATCGATACTTCCGTTTTGAGGTTACTTTATCAATACAAATGCAATTAATTGTGTTGATCACAATAAACACTTTTTGCAATTTAGATTATTTGGATTGAAAGATTGAATATAAACAATTATGAAGTCTAATTTTCATTTCGCATATTACAATTTACATCAAACGGAATTATTATATTTCTATATGGTTGTAATAATAATCTTTAATCCCATGATAAATCCAATAACTTTGGTTTCTTTAATTACTTAAACAAAAATGTTTAGTTAATATTTTATAATTACAAAAAACAACAATTATTGAAATTAATATTTACGAGCATATTACCATTTTTTAATATTGATAATGGCATATTTTAAACCAGTCTCAAAATTCTAACCATTCAAATGTTTTATTATAATGTTTCACTCTGAACATAATTATTGTGTAAATTATCATTCCCAAAAGGATTCGACAACTACACGAAAATGTTCCACTGGATTCAAACTCCACTGAACTGGAGCTCGGCTGATTACTTCTGCAAAGATCGAGGATACTATCTGGCATCCTTGCACAGCTGGGCGGATGTGGTGAGTCTTTCTTTTTCTTCCTCGGTCTTAGATACGACAATGATTAGACTATAAGTAGATACATTTTACTTGATATGATAACTTATGTTTGTAGGAATAATTAGGATATGTTATGTAATAATATATCCCTACTAAATAATATCCCTTTCAATATTGAAATTGTCTCTGCGGTCATGTTTACTCCTAAAATCATCATCATTCTCCTTTATGTTCCTCACGCTTAATCTTCTAGCTTTTTTTATTATTTCACGTGTCCGGTAAGCCTCAACAGAGATGCATGAAGAGCCTCACACCCATCTAGTTAGCCTCACTTTAGTTATCTCATTAGTACGATTAACCTAATTATCGTCTGAATAGCCTCAAAGCGTCTTATAAGCGCGAAACGAGACTTATTATTATTATTATTTCAATCGATTTTGGGGATAAGATAGCTACTAACAAGCAAAAATAGTACGATATTTAAGTTCCCAACTACAAGAACATTATAGAAACATAAACTAATTGTTGTAATATTTCAAAAGTTGCAAAAAGTAAATTATAACATCACTGTTTCTAATCAATGTCTAATCAATGTCTAATCAATGTCTCTAATCAATGACTCCAATCAATGTCTCTAATAAAAAAATGAATAATTCCTATAACTACGTAACTTACCCACGTTTTATGGTTTATAATTTATATATCATGATATAATTAGCTGGTAAGGGAACAAAAACAAATTATTCAACTTAAAAACATTAACAAACAATATATATTTACTCTATGAAGACTGGAAATTACTATTTTAATTTAAAAATGGGCAGAATTAGTCTTTTCTCGTCCAAACTTTGAAAAATATAGAAAAGTCCCTAATCAACAATATATATTAATTCTGTTATCCACAAAACATATTAAACACAAAAAACAGTTTTTATGAAATACGACTAAAGTAGTGAGGCTAATCAGAGATGCAACATTATTATTATTATGGGTGATTTAAATAAAATGGCCGTTAACTTCCTCAATATTCATTTTGGATTAAAAAAAATGTGTTCACTTCTCCACGCCTCAGAACTCTATTCTTGATGAGATCCTCATTAGTCATACTACTCTAAGTAAATACCAAGATCCGACCCCGTTACCGCCAATTGCCAATATTTTGATCCCTAGTGCGTCTTTCTTTTTCCTAAGGATACGATTCCCATCTATGATGTCGTCGTCGTCTATAAAACCACTTATGATCTCGGTCAAAGTTAGACAAATACACAGACCATCCTGTCTCTGCGGGAGACAGGATAGTTTCAATCAGCGAAAATGCGTCTTGTCCGCATGTAGACAGTAGAACGGCTTAGACAGAGTAACCTTGTCATTTGTGGTTAAATAAAATTGTAACCTTTTGAAATATTGTTCTACGTCCGGAAATTCCATTGGCATATTGCCCAGTTTACTCGTCGCCATGTTAAAGTTGTCAGGCAGAAAGAACAAGATAGTATAGTCGTTGCAGGTAACGGTGTATTTGTGAGACAGTTAGTGTATAACAGGTAATATATATTACTACGATTATAAATGAAGAGAACATAACTCTATACGATTATTAAAGACTGAGAACAATACTCAGTTATGTATCGATTATAATAATACATCGGCATAATATACAACACTAAATGAATCGTCAAATGATAAATTAAACGTTTTCTATAATGTCTTCCACGATTCAGTTAACCTTATCCTTAGAAAATCGATCCCTACGTCTAGATATCGATCCTCAGATCTTCCCTCTTATTAAAGATCTCATTCATCAAATATATAAAAGACTATAACAGCAAAAACTTCATTCTCTACGAATATCTTTAATCAAATGTTAAATATGAGATTATCAAGGCACGGCAGAACTGATCCGATAAACTTCACAAACAAACTGGTAATATTTGGAATATTTACAAGGAAGTTATGAGAAAAGAAAAAGTTGATGATAACATCACCTACCTTATCAATAAGCTCCAAAAGAAACATCCTCATCAGAATCCGACTGACATTATAAATAGTCATCTTCAATCTGTTTTTTACCCACTTCCACCCACCATCCAAATTGTAGTTGATAATTAATTGGAATTTCTACTTCGAAATAAATGAAGTCCATCGAGCCCTAATCTCTAATGACCCAAGAAAAGCAAATTGATCCGATAATATTTCTGATAAGCTGATCAAAGTTGCAGCGGTTGTTATTGCGCTTTCATTAACTCACATCTTCAACCTGACAATTCAAAGTAGAACTTATCCAGACAATATCGGGAAAATTGCAAATATAAGGCCAAACCCAAAAAAAGAAAAACCCGACTCTAACATACATCCGTCCAATTGCCCTTCTACCTATACTGGCGAATGTTTTCGAGAGGCTATTAATCGACAAAATCAAATCCTTACTTTACCAACTCTTCGGTTCTAACTAACATGGTTTCAGTAATAACGCAAGCACTACCACAGCGCCTATCGCTATTAATGTTGAGTCACATCTACACTAGATGATATTAACAATACTGCAACCACAATTATTGCCTATGATCTATCAAAAGCTTTCAACACAATCCCTTTTGATAAACGTATTGTATCTCTTCTCGATGCAAGAATTCCTACAGGCTTAGTGATCCTTCTTAAGAACTACCTTTGAAATAGGAAGCAAAGAGTGTTTATCAATCTAAATACTATCAGCGATACTATTGAAGTCACTTCCGGAGTTCCGCAAAGAGGAATCATTTCCCCTATCCTTTTTTGTCTCTATGCTATAAAACGTTTTAAACATACTGTTTCAAACCCTCATCACATCCTTCACAAGTTCTGACCCCAATCATGCCGCTAAACAAAATACTTTGTAAGACCGTCAAAGACTCGGTGATATTAAAATATTGTTTCCCCAAAGCTACAGCTTTTCTTTTCAACTTTTAATTCTCTCTTCTTGTCTCCTTACTTTATATTTCTTTTTATCTTCACTGTATTGATCTTTCTTCATTCATTCAATTTCATACAATTTGAACGTTTTTATTTATATATTTTTGCTATGTACTTTTCTGTATCATGACTTGCTCTATTAGGATTTATATATTTTTTGAGGATTATATGGCTGTTATGTATGTGTAAGATTTCCACTGCTACACATTTCTGTTTTTTTCCAAATAAATAATTATTCTAATTATTGTTATTATTATTATTCTAATTATTGTTATTATTATTATTATTATTATTATTATTATTATTATTATTATTATTAATATTACATACAACACAACATTCAACTACAAATGTACTTGTATGAAAACAATGAGCATTTTATAAATCCTTCTTTTAAATATGTATAAATACTTATATGTATCTGTGTGTTTGTTAAGTTCCTTCGATACTGTGGTGGAAGCTTTATTAAAATAGATGCTCATAATATTATGTTCAGTAATGCTTGCGTAAATGTTTGTTTTATAAATATAAAATTGCACTATTTTTTATAATATGATAAATATATTACTTATACAATGATTGTGTATTTGTTATAATGTAAACTGATTTTTTTATTTAAACCCATTTTTTTTATTTAGGCACATTGTATTCATTTTAGATTATTACATTTACTTAGATTATTTTGGATTTTAAACCTAATTATTTATTACAGTAGTTCTAAACCATTATTATTATAAATATATTACCGTCTTATATTTCCTTTACATTTTCATAAGTTAGATTATCGAGGATTTTACTTTGCTCTGTTTTTTCTTTGTGTCTTTATATAAATATGATCAGTACTCTGTTACAAATTAACGAGAGGCGAAAGGTGTGTCAGACCTATTCTAGGGAGAGTCCTTTTGTAAAAAGCATTTAAAGTATGTTTTATTACCAAACCTTAAAGGGGAAATCCGTTTGCAAGCTTTATATTTGATTTTAATTAACATACCAGTCGATCGGGGCCGGTGGGATAGCAATAGGAAAATACACTTCAGAATTTTGAAAAAATAAGTGACGTGTCTTTAAAATTAGGTTCTATTTTGGGCATAAATATGTTTTGTATAATGATGTTACATGTTTTGTTAAACTCAATTTTTGTAAATGAACTAATACAATTTCATAAGAAAACGTTTCCTGAATCATGGCCGAGCATTATATGCCAATGGACATTATTTATTGTAGTACAATTGGAAACGTTAGTGATCACTTTTAACTGAATAGTCCATTAAATAATTCCGCAGCATCGCAAACTGGTTGGTCACATTTGGTTTTGAATTTAGTGTAATTCAAAAACTTTTACACTAACACAAACTCTTTTTTTATATTTATTGACATATTTGTAAATTGGCATTGATATTTCGTTTTCGATAAATTGATGTAAATGAATTTAATTGTACATGTATTAGTAGGTAATATAATGAATATACCAAACTTTCGGATAGTTCATCAAATACACGTTAAAGTGGTATCTCATTTTTCGTAAAGCTTTAGATTACACTGGATGTGATAATATTCTATATTATATATTAACATTTGATACTGGTATTTCATAATCATATGTTTTAGTGTATTTAAGTATTGTACACATAACATATCATTATTTTACACTTTTAATTTTCCGTTAACTGAAACACATCCTTCATTCTTGTAACAGGATTTGCTCATTAAACAAACCAAACGTCAGTTGACATGGTGGAGCGATATTTGGATTGCACTATACAGGGACGTTGATCAAGGGAACAAACTATTTTGGGCTGATGGAACTTACTATGATTTTAAAGATAATTTGGAGTAAGGTCCTGGTTTCATTTGAATACCGTATTAGTGTTATTCTCCTGTGTGAACTATATAATATACGTATACACTGTATCCCGATAACAGCGTTATGCAAACTGTATTGTTCCATAAGCCGAAATTGATAAACAATGAAAAACATAATATGTCACTTATCTTTTACTAACTATGAAATATAAAAAACATATTTTATGAAACTATGATCATATTATGTATTATTTTGCATTAGTACATTCTAAATAATGTGCATATGTTCGTTTATGGTATATTTCTATGTGCTAACATTAAATATAATACATTCTAAACAATTAAACGTGTTGATGAACTTCAGATATGAAGATTTCATATGCATTATTCTTAAATCAGCCTTCATGAACATTTAAAATTCCCGCTAATATCAAAATGTTCCTACATCTAAAATTAAGAATGTATAGAATAGTATAAATAATCATTTTTGAAATCATTTATACCAGTTGCCATAAAATATATATTTTTATATAGCGAGGCATACGAGTCAGTTTTTGTAATATATTTGTTAAATACTATCAATTAATTATTTATTTGAACTCAACCAACATATTTGGAAATCCATGAAGTAAAGCACGTAATGCATGTTTGTAAATATCCGCTCCGCAAGATCATCACTTCATGTGTTTCAGTTCAAACGGAGGTAACTGCTTCCAGCTCACTCTTAAAGATGAAAGCGACGATTCAAGTTGGTCCATGATGGCTCAGGATTGTTCAACACGAAAGCCCTTCGTCTGTGTCGCCAGATATCCTGATAGAGGTGAGGCTGTGAAGTTAAGGGAATTGATTTATTGTTCCCGAAGGTAATTTATAGCTCTGATGTAAAGCGTAATGTTCCCTTCTCAATTCGCAGGCTGTACATTCAAGTATGGAGGAGTCTGTGTTAAACAGCACCTTGAGTGCCCCTTCGGACCCAACGATGGGTCAAGCAATGAGGGCTGCCCTAAAGATAATAAATGCTGCTTTCCACCTGACAGGGACGAGGCCAAGAAACCGGATATGGACTGGAATAACTACAAAGATCGTGAGTTACATTATTTGCTTCCTTTTTTTATCTCGCTCCTGCCAATCTTCCAGTAATACTCTCATCTCTCACTCCTTGTTCAGCACGATCATGCGGAGAGCCGCAGGTACCTATCGATAGGATTCTTGGTGGCTCAATAGCTGAACACGGAGAATGGCCCTGGCAAGTTCTGATCTTTAAACACAATAGATTTGGATGTGGTGGCTCCATTCTCAATGAACGATTTATCGTCACAGCCGCTCATTGTTTACGGTAAGTTTAATATAATTCATTCAATTCTATTCCGTTCATGTTTTCTTGTAAACACGTAAACGTGCATCATTACTCTCAGTGACTTCGAACACGTTTCGCTTGGACCAAATTCAATCACAATCGTTGCCGGCGCCTATTCCCGGAAGTACAACTGCGGTTCCGATCAGAGACTAGAGGTCCGTTATATGGAAATTCATCCCGGTTATTACTTCAGTAAAAGTCATGAAAATGACATCGCTCTGATCCGAGTTATAGGTACCATCAAGATGGGCAAGTATGTCCAGCCCATCTGCCTTCCAGCACAATGGGATGCTTTTCATGGAGTCTGCACAGCAACTGGATGGGGTCGGCGTGAGTCAAGATATATGCTTATGCGTACTTTTGGTTTTATACTAACTTATTAATGTATATATTTGTTAAAAATAATTATTTCGCTTATATCTGTTTAAATATATATTTATTATCATAAAAAATATAATAACTTTTCGGGTTACTTGATGCGTTAGAATTACTTATTATAATTCATATGAATCATTTGAAACAACGCCAAAATTATTTTAAATAGTGTACTTCAATTTTATAGAAACATTTTGTTATTTCAATAATGCAAATTGGATGATATCAGTAGTGGGAAAACTACAAGTAATTACTCATTTTTATGATAGGTTGTACTATGTGATACTTTTAATAAAAATGATTAACATTAATTCGTATACATAAATATTTTGTCTAAATTGTGTAAGGTAAATCTATCTGATTTATATGCATCATTTTTTATTTTAATATCCACCTCAAACACTTCCTATTCGATAAAGAAATTTATGATGATTACAAATATTGAAACTGATAATTTGATACAATTTAACCCTCATACTACTTTAGTGCCAATTGCCAACAATGGCATACGTGAAGTAAACAACCCCTTTAAAAGTAGATGGCCTTACAACTCTATTTAACAATAAAATGAGAGCAGTCCAACCAGATTTAGAACATTAACCGTCATATATCATTCAAAAAAGAGCTCATCATGTTAAGAATTAAAAACTGTAAAATTCTACTTTAACTCTTAGTGCGCCGAGTTTTGACACATTTGTGCGGCACCCATTGTTACTCTATTTGTCTGATCCACGCCAGTTGATTGCTTATTCTGATATATGTATGTTATTGCTAGCAAAGGAAATGTGAGCCCTGATTCTGGTCTGAAGCTATGTTGTACTTCATGAGTCAGGCGTATTTGCTTTGGGAACTGTAAATCACATGGTTGCTTGAATAGCTATTGACAGCTTGTATTGGTCGGATGAAGTTCGTCGTGGATTGAATGATTGAAATTCTGTTGAAGCACTCTTAGAAACAAACATCCATTAAAGATATTGTTGATAAACGATCTTCACATTGGAAGCAACAAACACAAAACTGTACAAATACATAAAACAGTATGTTCTCAATGCTCTTTATAGCTAATTATGTAAATTATTGGTTATATTATAATTACATAATAATTATAGCAAGTCATATAAGACATCATTTAGGAAATTTTGAATGGATTTATGTTTAAAATCATCAGAAAACACGGACCTTAAAGGAGCAGGTGTTTTGGCTTGAACAGGAAAGACGACACATTACAAACATGGATTTTAAACAAACTAGTCGGTAGAAAAACAGGCATGGATCACAAGATTGATAGTGGGTGGAAATCCAAACATGAACAATATAGTTATGTAGAATGTAGCATGTCGGATGTTTAGGATGTTTGATGGTACCTACAATGACACATTAAATCCAGAACAACCACCTCGCGTAGGAAAAGATAAATGTTGCAATTAGTGAAGGGGCTCCTAAACAAGTTGCAAATACGTTTATATATGAGGCAATAAAGCATGATAGTGTAAAAGCTATGGCTCATAAAGTCTGCGTCTCTATTAAGAGAAGTTATTTGGTAATTAAATATACAAGCAAATATTTTTTTGTAGAGTAAGCACAGTGCATTTCATATTGTACAGTTTTATTTTTTATTTTTGCAAATAATGGCACAATGTTTGCAATCCCCAAATAAGATTTGAGAAACAAAATTGGAAGATATTTAGCTGAAAAAGTCACAAGGAATGTTTTAAAGTAGTGTGTTTAATATTTGATGGACATGCCATTAAACAATCAATGTTTATACCAGCTCGATGTGAATTGCTAATATTAGGGAATAACTGCAAACAATAAATTGTTGGTCAGAAATATTCAGATCAGTTTTTCAATTTTTACTGACAGCGTTGTACATATATGATTATTATGAACACGAAAGCATCAACTCACAAGCAATAATATAAATACCAGGAAAGATTGGATATTGACATACTATTCTACTAAATGGATAACTATCAAATAATTGGAAATTACTTTTAGCTCATAAAGTCAACTGGGGTGTTTTGTAAAAATGCGTTGCTGTGAACTGAAGATAATTCACATTTATATTAAAGATCGAGTTTTATGTTGGTGGTAGCAATAACTTGGCGACATTTAAGGTGTCAAGTGCGGAGTATAATGAAGTTCTAGAACTCGATGCAAAACATGAAAAGGTCAATACACGTATATTGCTTCACTTGGTACACATGTGCTGTTATTTGGAACTTTGAAAACATGATGTTCTACTTTTCTTAGCTTACCGTACAACTGCTCAGAAGTGTATTGCAATATGAGGCGATAAGGAAAACCGACATCTCAGGCTTATTCCTGTTCATGAAATGTGTACCAATTTCACGCAAGAAAAGCTCCATATTGTGTAACCAAAAGTATTGTATAATGCGTGTGGTACACTCAGTATACTTCAAAATCATCGTACTAAATCATCAAGAACATCGCTTCCCTGACCATATTGAGAGGCATCAAGACTTAAGTAGAAAAAATTGTGTTTTTAGGAGGATTTTTCTAACATATCACAGCTATAAATGACCAATGCTAACGGTTGTTCTGTAATAGTCACAAGGAATTCCACAACAACAACACGATTAGTATGAACTTGGATGTAAGATACACTTGTACGGTAATGTTGACCTAGTTATGTCATGTTGCTGTCATGTCCAGTAGCAAATTCTTGTAAAGCAATGAAAGGCAACAGTGATTATAAAACACGTTGCCTACGTTAGATTAATAAGTAATCAAGTGATGGTGAAGGTAATGTGTATGACATCACGGCATATGTACAAAACATTTGACTAATTGTATTTTGAAATGTATTACAATTATAGTAAATATGTTAGCCATCATCTGATTGAACAAAATACAACAAATCGCACGAATATATATATATGTAGATCGTAAAAGTGTTAATGTATGTACAATATATAAGGGCAACCCTAAATGCTTAATCTTTATTATATAAAATATTTGTAATTTGTATACATATTTTTGAAACAGATAGATAATACAGTTATCTTACTCATATCTTACTTGTATTACTTTTATGAAATAGAAATTGCATATGACTCGAATTACACAATTACAATGATTTTGGATGGATATTTTCTAGGGCCTTATAACGTGTTTTACTATATTACATTTAAAAACAAACTAATGAAGAAAATAAACGAATAGTATTTTTATAACGTGTTTTACTATATTACATTTAAAAACAAACTAATGAAGAAAATAAACAAATAGTTTTCTTTTGTTTATAAAATTGATGTAAAAAGTGGATCACACGTCACACAATAAGGTAAATGATGGTACCAATACAAGATGTGTCACAACTTGGCCAGCCAGCACAATACGTTTCAAGTAGCATTATACAGTTTGGACCTCATGAAGTAATGCCATTTCGAATATATCAAATATAGTGTCTGAAGACCGGTTGAGGTGGAGTGTCCGATTGGTTACTATTGGTACTAATTAATATATGTGAAGTAGACTTACATAGACATATAATAGGTTGTCTTTTATGCATTTATTTGATCATTCGACATCACTTGTACTTAGTTCTATAGTAATGTTGTAATGATAGATCTACTTGTGTTTGTTTTCAAAGATAAACACGTTACTGTTGCCTTGGTTATTTCTGTTCAGGGCATATATTTAAAAATACCACTCTCTCTATTTAAGTAACCCACACATTTATAGTACAGTGCATCATTTACTATTCTTAGCGTTTCTTCAAGCATTTCTTCAAACAATGTTCATAAATATGTATACAATAACATGCATCATACTATTAACATGCATCATACTATTAACATGCATCATACTATTAACATGCATCAAACTATTAACATGCATCAAACTATTAACATGCATCAAACTATTAACATGCATCATACTATTAACATGCATCATACTATTAACATGCATCATACTATTAACATGCATCATACTATTAATATGAACATTAATATTAATATGAACATATTAATACAATATTGGCCTCCGTGATTCCTTTGATTTGTAATAAATGTATAACTTTTATGCAGACATTGAAATTAAATTTTATCACATTATTTTGCGTTTCAGACAGTCCTTTCAAACAAAAAAGAACAAAACAAAGTAAGCGCATTTTACAATTTATATGTTCTACACCAGTGCATTTGCCAATACTTTATGACTATGGAGGAACACCCTTAATCCAAACATGTTATAATACGTGCAATATGTAACATTAATGTGTACGAATATAACAATCTAGCATTTGAATCTAGGATTAAATTATACATGCATAATATTTACAAACAAAAGTGGCATGACAATACATGTTTTATATGTAGCAAATTGTATTGTTTGTATTTTTAATAATCCTTGAAATATTACACAATTAAAAACGTATCCATTGATTCAAATATTTATATACCTTCATTTAAAATAATGGATTTATTATTCGTAATGTATAGTGAAAACAACTATAATTAGCAAATCAATCCAAAGCATAATAACATATAATATTTAGATTTCACATTCAAAATGAATAATTGTAGATTATAGAAGTGCCAGATTATGATTGGTCACATGACACAAATTATCCCACCAATCAGAGTTGAACACAGGATTTCTGCAGGAAGTTCGCCTACCAATCATTCCAATTGTCACTTGCATGCAGAGAAACCGTAAACGTGTTCACCCAGTGAGCAAGTTCGTCACCGAAGTCTATCCCGACAAGAACATCTGTGCTGGCTTTGAGGAAGATGGGGCAGGTGCCTGCAAAGGCGACTCCGGTGGACCGCTGGTGTGCCGCCAGGCCAGTGGCTGGGTGCTTGCGGGTGTCGCCTCCTGGGTTCAGAATGGCTGCGGAGAGTTCTCGGGAGTTGTATTCACGCGCGTTGCAGCCTTTGCTGACTGGCTAAATCACACTATGAGGCGCATACGTTAGTGACATGTGTAAGTGAAGGTTTGCTTAGCACGGACAGGAACACTTATACAATTTGACAGTTTCTTAGTATGGCAAATGTAGTTAATTGGTGTAACATTTGACCTACATTTTAAAAATGTTGTTTAAAATATATATTGCTGGTATTTGTATATTGCTCAAAATTGTCAGAACCTGCATAAATACTATATCAATATACAGTATTAGTAGCTACAATTAAGCGTAATGCAAACATTTCGATAAATTGCCCTAATTATTGGAAAGTAATTGTAAAATGTTTATAATTATATTTACCCGAAACAATTAGTTTTCATTTTCCAGATAATACAGATACATAGTATGTAGTTGAATGTTTTTATAAACATGTTACACTAGAACTAACATATCGCTATACACTAACATTGACTTAACTTAACATAACAAAAATTATGTATGAACTTACTAGATGCCGAAAAATAAATAAAACAAATGCCTTTTTTTCTGATTATGTACTTCAAATACGGTATAGTAAAATGGTTTAATATATTCTTATTTTAATATGAAATTTGTGGATATTTATTTCGAATAAAGTTGCCGCAAACCGACAAGTAAGGTTAGTGACAAAACACTGATTTATTTGAAAATGTATCACATAAAAATGATACGGTTTATCTCAATATGTTATACCTGTAATATAAAGGAATGTCTCATTGTGTGTACAGCATTAACTTTATTTTATAATAAATACGAGTATTTAGCGTAGTATGCCTTTATATGTAAATAGGTAACGTAAGTGACATAAGAAATAATTAACTTACATTATTGTGTAAGATAATAATACACATCATATTCTAAAATTAAGTTGCATTTTACACATAGTATATTTTTCAAACATAAACAAAACATATTGAACATTTGGAATGTCTGTGATAGGTATTATAGCATGAGTATGAATACCTAAAAGTTTAACATTAAATATATGTTGATTTAAAGCAATACTTATTCGAAACACAAACGCTTTAAAAAAAAATCCAATATGATTAGACATATCCTTAAACAGCATACCTAAAAATAATGATTTACGTAACAAAATATATTTACTTGTTATATTTATCAGATAAATTAAGCGCATATAATAGCATTCTAAGAAAGAATCATGAGTCATGACAATAATTTACAATTAATAGTTACACGACTAAAATATCTAGTTTATATATGTAATTAATTAAAACAATTTTTGGCAGATCAAATTACAAGGTGATGCGCATATGAAATCAATACGAGTTGAAACTGTGTATATTATTTATTTGGGATAGTTACTGTTCCACACATTTGTGTGGTAGTACAATTGATATTTTGTAAATGAATAACAGGCATTGATATATATATATAATCAAAGCATAGATGTATACATGCTACATAACAACTTAGTTATTCATAACTATGTATTGTGTATAATAACTTACTTTTTACGTTCCATTGAAAAGTAAAATAATGAGTAACATGTTGCAAGGCTTTATTTACAATGAGTTCGCAAATGATGACTGACCCTAGCAGATATAAACAATATAAATATGGACAGTAATGTGCTCGTTTCATGTACGGATTAGAAGGTTAGTTTAAAAAGAGGTTTGACTTTAACACTGCCTCTGAGCTGATCACGCAATTTATTCAAGTGATGAGTGTCATTGTTTGTCCTTTTAATAGCAGTTCCACTTGATCGTATTCAGCTTAGAGTAAACATAGTGACGGAGATGTGTAGTGGCCTTCAACGATTTGATTTCATACGAGCATAATCTGCATCCTCCCTTCTCAGTTGTATTAGAGAACAGCTCTCGGAGAATAAGGGAATATTTCAAGTGGATATATATTGTGATAAATAAAATGTTCGTGTTAAAGGAATGCAGTAATGAAAGGATATATCTGTAGTTGAAAAATATACATATTACTAAAGCCCTACGTTTCTCAAAATACTAAGACAAAATGATTATTATTAAATACCATAATTCTAATTTTGTTTGAAATATATGTAAATTCTTACATGTCATGAATTCTTAATTTATGTCGTAAAATCGTTTGTTTTGTTCTGTAAATTACAATGTTTTAAAGAATATTTTATAAACTTATATATTTTGCAAATATGTCTAAACAATGTTTGTCCAAATGTTTCGCTACTGGACTTTGCCCCACCATTGTGTCATCAAATATTCTGTCTTAATTCTTTAAAGTGATGTGTTTTTCAGGAATTCCAACATTGGACAATTCTGATGTGCAATTGACAATCTAAACTAAACATCTTTACAATACAGCTCTTAACTAAAGATGACAATGGTCATAAGAAAGTCTGTGTTTTTCAACAGTGATATTTAGCACATATTTATTCGTTTTATTGTATGTATCTAAACACTTCAAATAATATTTCAGTCGAGATAGTTTTATATTTTATACAAAATTGTATACACATGATTATTTGAATATTTATTTTAGGCAGAAACTGTTTCTTTACATGTTTTGGATATACTAAGAATGTATAGTAATATATAATACTAAAATATAAAAATGTATTTTAATCAACGTTTTTACTTAAACATGTGGGTAAACATTACTTTAGTATTATATATCTCTACATATAAGCAATGAGAAACTAAAATTAATATTAATCACATTATTCATAATTAGTAAATCATTACACATTCTTGACATTGTCAACAATTATGAACATCTCATATGCATACTTTTACTAAAGATAGAACTTTAGCAAGAATAAATTCTGCTCATTTGAATTTCATTAAACAGGAAATGATATGCAACAAAGCGTAAACATATCTGAGCATTTGTACAGTTGTCAAGAAACAATGAGACTCGCATAGTATTATTTGTTTCCAATCGCTAAATTGTAAAAAAAAGAGAATAATATGTACATACCTAAATCACCTTAGGCAATATATTTTGATTAAATAGTTCACTAACTTAAGTAAACTTTAGCATTTTATGATGTCGCCAATAAATTTAGACACGTTTAATAATGCTTACTAACAACCAGCATAACAAAAAAAGTTTTACTGGTTCCCTTTTTTATATTTACATTGATACCCATTGTCAACACATTAATTATCACAAGCAGCGATGTGTGTGTGTAAATTGTAATTTCACAGTTTATATGAGTATACGCAACACTTCGTAATAACTACTCAAAGTCTTCCATATCCCTTGTGGTGGAGAGAAAGGGGATCATTTGGAATCTTTTGAACATTTGTTCTGCATTTGTTCTGCATTGTTGTACGTAGATAAACAACAAACGCAGATATCTAAACGTATGCAGACATTTGTTGATATTGTTTGAATTGTAGTAGCATCAAATACAAAACAAATATCGCAGTCTGACATTCAACAGCTAACATTATACGTAATCAAAATTTCTGAAGTTTATCTGGATTTAGAATATTTTAAATTGAAAGTCGATTGTTTTGATTTAATGTTTTATTTCATTAACACGTAGGTATCATTTAATTTGGATAATACTTTTATAATGTAAGAATTAATGTTATTAGTGCAATAATATGTAAAACAGTTATTTTGGGAAATGTGATTTGTTGGCAATATTAAGCATCACTCATTTGTCAAAAATAAACATTATTTCAATAATATAATGCTAGATTGAATATAATCAAAGATAGAAGTATGAACAATGGCATTAGTATGCATTGTCTAATTGAACAATTCGCCTATCGATAATGGGAATACAGATGATACTTTCTTGAAACATTGATTAGTAAAGAGTAATAATATGATTATTTATGTAGAAAATAGTAAATTAATGATTTCTTGTGAAACACAATAACTATTAATATGTATGCATTAAACATATATTATTAAACTTACATTCCTTGTGTGCGGTCCTATATTGCAAGAATAATGAATGGTTAAAGAATAATATAACTCACTTCGATAACTTACAAGAATTCACGAAAACTATTTTATTTAGCCGATATTATTACATTCAAAAGTATTTAATCGACTCTTGAAAAGTATTATAATAAATTAAATCATTGGGAAATCATTCGTCCATATCATTGATCAGAGAATGATCAGTGACACATATTGACATACTATAGTTCGAAGTATAATATCTGTTAATACAGTTCTTTCAATAATGCGTTGTGTATTACTTAAATGCGTTTTTTTAAACGAATAGTATATATTGTTTAGTAACGTTTAATAACAAATTCGTAATTTTACTTCCACACTAGTGCTGTGTTGTAGGTTAAAATAGAAAAATAATATATCATTTAAAATAATATAAGCATATTTATATTGATTTATTCATGAGGAATTTTGACCCTTTTCAACGTTGATATAAGCGTTTTAGTGCACTGTAGCCTGATATATTAGCAGACATTAAACATGCATACTCTTCTTGGCATTAAGTGCCTTTAAAGAAAATAGAAACGGAATAACCTGAATAAGAATAGTGTCATGAAATCTGAATTATTTTATTGTAGATAAACATTCGATGGCTAAAACACCACTGGAAGCGCAGTTGATCTTCCTGAATGTCAAGTAGTCCTTGATGTGGATACGACCTGTGGTTCACAAGTCATTATAGATTGTCTTTACAGAGAAACCGACGTTTTGTATTTGATACGCCACTTCCACGTGTATGTTTTACCCCACTAGAAAGGGATTTATTACTCGATCAGAGATTCAGTTTGACGGATATTTCGTTTCCGATTAAGAAATGTAGTTAAACAATGTTGGTTATGTGCAAGCAGTGATCTCATTTTATGTCCGTGCAGTACTTTACGATTTCGCCTCGATTTCGATGGTTTTATTACGTCTGTACTGCAAATAGGATTTTACACAACATTACTAAAAATGGATGCTTAGAATCATTGACATAGACGCAGATGAGGATGAAATTAAGAGTTGTACAGTGAATACAATTGCAACTTTTGGAAATATCCTCACTGGATTATTTACGGTTAATAGTCTGTTAGAAGTTTCAAAACTTTACTCCCTTAAGAAGATTACAAAATGCTACATTGCATTTTTTTCGAAAATGCAAGCGTCAAAAATGTCAATATTGATGGAGATAAAGAGCAGTGAGCATAAATATACACATGTATATAAAACATTGGCATTGGCAGCACCCAAAGACTTGCATACTTGACAACTTTTCGTATTCTGTATTGTCAGTTCAAATAGGAGGATTACTTTTGTTGCAATATTACGCAATGTTACGCAATAATATAGATGTAATTTTGATATGACAACAACATTTGAATTAAAATCGCTAATTATTCTGACAACGCACTAAGCGTTAATAAGCCAACACTCAAATGTGCAGAACATTTCTTTAAGAAATACGAGATATCCGTTACATAATCATAACACGACAATATACTATTTAGTACGCTTTAGATTATCAATTTAATGAACTTTACAGATTGAAGATCCATGCAATGAATAGTCGCAAAATAATGCTAAGTGCAAGCTTTTAATAGTTTTAACGAACAGGACATCCACATATATTTAAACAAAGAAGTGCAGTTTTTTGAAAGTTAGAATAATGAGCCCGTTTTATTGAGTGCAAAGCTGCTCTGTGCAATTTTAAATTGTTCACAAAAAATATTAAATATTGACCTTATCCATACTTGGGGAGGGGAGCACATTCTTCCAGTATTGTGTTTTTGACATGTCAATGAACAAATAGAGCAATATAAGCGTCCGTTACTTATTACATAAATTATTATTGATATAATATACGTACTATCATTTTTGTGATATATATTACGTTTTATATTAACCACACACATTTTTTGTTCCGAAAAAACAGGTTTTGCGGAATTTTGTTCAAAATCTTTAAAATTTAATTTGTTTCCAATAAATAAATGTTACTGAAATTTCTTTCAATAGAATGTGCTACAAAACAACCTCAATATGAATAGGGTTAAGTGATACGAAAAATGTTCAGTCTAATAATACATTATTATTGAATCAATAAGTTAGAGATCGAAATTAATGACGATCTGTGTTGCGACAATCCAGTTATATATAAATAAAACATCCTATGATAAGCATTCAGCCAAAGTATTAATTATTAAACCAATTTTATGTTTGCAAACAAAGAAAACCATTTCAGAGTCGAATCGTTTGTTTATTATTCAATTCGAGTGAACAAAAATGAATGCATAATATTATAACCGAAAATGTTTTTGATACAAATTCACGATCTCAAAGCAACCGCGTGTAAAGTTGACAATGAGAAGGAGTTCATGTATTAAATAGTTAATACAATTTGAAATTATAATCTTCAACAAAGCCGAGATCTGCTGAGTGGGCAGTTTCGTCCCTTTGATTGAATGGCATCTAAAACACGAAACATGAACATCTGGAATTCGATTATATCAAAGTGGAAAACAATATGGCTGCTTGTCATGGACCAACACTCAGAGTAATATGCCTACCGTCTATCAACGGGCCACAGGGGTGCATCCAAAGCGTGGAATGCCCGTAAATCCAGGCTTACAGCGACATCCGTCCAACGTGCAGACACTGTTTTTGATGTTCATATATTGACCGCATTCTTGGCAATCGATGCAGACTCCGTCGCCCAAGCTGCGGACCAGACACTTACACGCGTTTTTTTCCTGACAACGCCACAGGGATTTGCAATCGGCATCTTTAACGCACGAATCTGAAGAAGAAGATAACCGCAAATTACTAAAACACAGGACCAAAGCGCAAACGAGGACAACAATGGGAACAATTACTTACTCTTTGAGCACTCAGCTTTATCGCTGGTAGCAATATGTGCAGCTGCTCTCTCAAATCCATCAAAGCATTGACAGCCATAATCGTCGCTACACCTCGTATTCGTTCCGCACCACTTGCAATCCCAACAGGCTTTAACCCCGTCTCCTTTGAAACCCTTGCGGCATCGACACTGACCGTTGTCACAATTGGCCTTACGATGACAAGTGGCGAGGCATTCTACAAATATACGGACATGGTAAACATGTTTCAGATAATTGAACGTATATTATAGTTTGCTTAAAGATTTAGTTGTTCATTATTGTACTCGCCAATGCTTTATTTGATTACTATAAATGTAGTACGTAACATTACTATGCTAAGTCATTATATATTATAATCATTATTATGAACCAAATATATGACTTGAATTGTAGATAAGGTCAATTTGTAATGACATACAAAGTACCAATACAATATAATGAAAGCAATTATCTTATTACAAATGGCTAGGAATGGAATTTTTCGATAATTTAGGTATATGAATATTTTTGGAATAAGTTATAACTAACCGTTCTTTGAAGATTTTATCCGTTTTTCAAGAAATGGATTTTTTTCAGGATGCACTGCACTCTGGACAATCACAACCACTGAAATGGGAAATCATTTTGTTACATCATTGTGTGATTGTTTCACCTGATATCGAGACATGTTAATACATTGGTTGGTACAAAATAGAATATGTAAGTGTTACATACATGACTATATGCTGATATTATAGACTCATTTGATACCATTACGAAGTAATATGCATAACAGTTTATAGGTTAAACCGATTACATGATACGTTTGATGTGTAAAAAGGATGTCCAATAGTCTAGTTTTTAGTTTAGCAACTTTCATATAAACTAGAATAACCTAAATAATCTAAACTAGATAATTATTAATAAAGTAATTCATAAAATATACCACTTACAAACAGCGCATGCAAACCACGTGGTGTTCATCGTGTGTAATGATCCCCAATAAAACTATTTACACCAGTGTTATTAATAGTATTATTATAACAATTAATATTGATAATGCCAAGTCATTTTTAACAAAATATGTTATAATTTAAATTGTTTAAATTTCAGACGCAGTGAAAAATAAGACGATGCTATAGCATCGTAAGAACAAAAGCAAGCTTGAGCGTCAGTGATTAGCTTGAGAGATACTAGCAGCTATAGTCATTAATGCTAAGGAGAATAGGCCAAGCCAAGAACAAGAGCGTCAGCAATTAGCTTGAGAGATGCTAGCAGCTCTAGTCATTAGTGCTAAGGAGAATAGGCCAAGCCAAGAACAAGAGCGTCAGTAATTAGCTTGGGAGATGCTAACAGCTCTAGTCATTAATGCTAAGGAGAATAGGCCTATCTTTGACAACTAATAAAACAGGCCTAAAATGTATTAAAAATCTCAAATTTAATATTCGGGAAATCATCAGGTGCTCGCTAACAAAATGCACAGAAATTAATACTAATCTAAATACCTTTTTATGCGGGTTTAATTTCACTGAAAAGGTGTAACCTTTGTATTTCCCTTGTAAGGCTTCCTGCATGGCAAAGTGCTGAGGGAACACTGGCCCAGAGCATGTTTCAACCCACCTTTTCCTTGTCAATATCGTGCATGTGTTCCAACATGTAGAAGACAATGTTAGCGGCGCGTGCAGCTTGCGTGCCATTCGAGGTCTTCTTGATGGAGTCGATCCCGTAGAAGTTGGCGTTGACCATGATTGGCCCTCGTCCGTACAGGTAGACATACTCTTCCCACCAATCAGACACCTACACGTCACACAGGGGAGGTTAATCAATCAATACAAACATGTTACACTGTTTACATTATTTTATCATCATTATAATATGTACCTAGTTCTCTAGTCAAACTGTCTTAATCAGGGTTCTCACGCTTTTGACTAAAACAAATTCCATAGGAAAATAATAATTCCATAGGATCACAAAAATGATAATTAAAAATATCAATAGTACATTATACACTTTATTTATGAAATATACAATGTTCCATGTGGTACATATATTAATATATATAATTAACATGATATACTCATGTATATAATATTTGATGTGAAACGCTTTATTAAGGTATTAATAACACCAGAGAAAACTTCTCTGACTGAAGCCATGAGGCTTGAAAATAAGTTTTGAAGTTTTTAGACATTCAGAAAAGCTGTAAT